>JAQGBY010001311.1:0-30531 GCA_034698785.1 Mycogona germanica
TAACAGTTCCAACCAAGCACACCATACCACATACTATTACCGGAATAATATTTTCAATATAAAGATAAAATAAAATAGCAATATTGAAAGTATAATAAGTAAACGTAAAATAGCTGGTTTATTTCATTGGTGGTAACCGTAAACCCAGGCAAAGCCGGGCATCCTTCCTGTAATTATATAAAAGATCCTTATTATATATACGTATTCAATAGACTCATGCTGCTCGATTGCGACCGTGGCAGGGCGCCAGTTCGTGTTTCTGGCGCCCTGGCGTGGTCCTCTCCCATCTGCCTCACCTTTCCCTCCCCAAATGGCTTGGCCTTGGCCTGCCTCCTTCTTGCACAGACGCCGACAGTCCTTCACACCCCATCATCAGCTGATGGCCGTGGTGGTTGTGTGTACAACCGCAGCCACAAGTTATACGGACGCAAAATACAATTACGAACACGTTCTGACATTTTAACCGTTTTTGTTGGGGTAATTTGGATGCTTTAAGACTTGCGGCGCGCGCGCATACGCGCTCACACACATACATACACTCTGTATTGCCGACCGACCAATACACGATCTCACCAAATTTGTACATATACAATGTGCATACATACATAGTTTTTACTAGCCAACAACCGGATTTTTGCCTAGCTTACGTATTCAGGAGTTTTCCAGCACGCCGCTTCTGCGCGCTCTCGTTCGTCTCTCCCATATTTTATGGACGAGAAATATAATAAAGCCGGCCTATATATATGTATAATGTTTTTGAACTTGACGTTCTGACGATATTAGAGCGGTTATGCAGAATGTTTAGCGATTGCTGGATCAGATAGGGAAAGCTATTTGAATAAGTTAAAGATAAACAGGTATATAGTGTGAGCATGAGGTTGAAAATCGTCTCTGTGTATGGCGCGCGTAGGATCTACACACACACTACTCACACTATAGAGCCAATCACTTTATAAAATCTATTAATAATTCTGGGGATAATACGCAGATTTGCTTGTCAGTTGCCGTCCATCCGACTGGTCAAAAGAAATCCTCAGCTTGCCATCCAAGATCGACTCGAGATAGTGCATGGATTAAGAGGAATGGATGATGGGTTGTTGCCACAGGGCAGAATTTGTAACGCTAAAAAGATTCATGCCATAGGTCGGAAAACCATTTCAGATGCTACAAAATCCCAAATTGAGCGTTTACTTGGTAAATAATTGACCCTACTCAGCCACGTTTTCCGGTTGCCAATTGTTTCATAGAAGAAATATGCGCCAGGCAGGCAAGTGTGCTTGTAAGAACGAGGACTATTTAAAATATTAAAGTCTCTGTAATACTTCAATTCATTTCAAATATGGCTGGCACTAAACGTTTTTTGAATAAAGTTTAACAGTAACAATACAGTTTCAATATTTAACAGTGACATCCCTAGTTATCGATTTAAAGGGAAAAGTCTTCGGATTTCGATTAACATGAATGTCTTAAAAAAGTGAAAAGACGAGCAAGTTTTCAGTTATATTGACTAATTTAAATTGACTTGCACTTTGTTTTAACCCCTTCCCCACCTTCACTACCACCAATGTACCCCCAAAGCATCTCAACAGCCTCCTTCTTCTCCATCCGCCTCCGCCCCTCACGCTTTGCTCAAGTTCGTTAACATCGAGCGACCAATTGTGTTGAGGGATTAGTGGCACGCCATCAATTGTGACGGTGGACATTGACCTTTGAACCGAGACGCAGTTGACGAGCTCAGGTGTCGCGTTCACAACTTTTTTAATGTCTTATAAGGACCAACCGGACAAATAATTAATTAAGATTAATTTGATAATTGTACAGAGTACTTCTGGTTAATTGTTAAGTTCCACAAATTTGTACGCAGATGCCTGGTTAGTGTTTTTTAAAAGTGTTTTGTTTGTTTGTTGTTTGAGGAAATTAAAGTTGAATTAACTGACATACGGAATGACATATGGAATTCGTGAAATTACATACAAATGATTTGGTAGCACGTTTACTAAATACCATATGCTGCTATTGAATTTGATAAAATATATGCGATACCTTGCACAAAATATAATGCTAAAATGTAATTGAATTCGTGAAATTCTTGTAAAATGATACCGTGTCTTTCTTTCGAAATTTGAAAAACACCGAATAAGGCCAAAGAAATTTTCAAATGGATTCAACGAGAAAAGTATTTCAGGTGATGACAGAAAAACGAGATGGACTTGTTTTTCCCCCAGGAAGAAAATAACCAGACTAGTTAACTCAATTACCTTCACCCGTTGTTTGATTGCCGATGCATTAGACTGGTGCAAACCAGGTTCAGGATGTGATGAAACTCTGGAATGGGATCTCTGATGCGTCCGCACTTCGGCATCCAGCCTAACAATCCCGTGCTGAAATCGAGGACCGGACACTTGCTGCTGACAACATGCGTGTGGGGATCACCCGGTTGGACGACGCATCCGTGATGGAACCTCCTAAATAAATTTCCTCGGACCGAATAAAAGATCTCACTTCAAAAAAAAAGATGCAAGACAACAGTCTTTAAACCATCACGAATCGAAGCACTCTGGGACGTATCCTTAAGATGGGGTAACGCGGTAAACAAAGAGCAACGTTCATCGAGTTGTTGTCCGAGAGAAGAAGGCTTTTGACTATTGTCGTGACATCCACAAAGCGCACGACCGGTTAAATCCTCCTCATCCTGATGCTGACAATACTCCTCCAACTAGTTGAAATCTAGGAGTCACCTGCACACCAGGGGATAGAGTCCGACCCGAGCAACGGATTAGTCTTGTGTCCGCGCACCCCGATGTACCTCAGTGGTCCGAAACTCGCTCGGGTGCAACTAGCTCCACACAACGCTCTCCCGGATGATGGAGTGAGGTCCGCCGCGAAGGAGAGGTGAGTATCACGGGGCGGTGTTGGACACCTTGACAGGACACACCAACGGGGGGATGCTGCTCGAGGACGGACCAGAGAGCGAGAGAAAGAGAGGAGGGTCGTGGACACGGGGGGGAGGAGGGACGACGACAGCTCGCGCTGGAGAGAGAGAGATGATGGCCAAGGAAGTTGTGGCTCACCGAGGACGTCTTCTCAGTTGCAAAGCGAGCACGCTCGGCCAGTGTGTGTGTGTGTGTGTGGTGACGCCCCAGGCAGGTTGCTGACCTCAATGCTGCAACGCGCGTTTCAATGTGTGTGTGTGGATCGAGAGACGACGAGTGTGGCCACCAGGCGTCGCTGTCAGCGTTGTCGGTCGTACGCGCGCGCGTGTGGTGTATAGTCGGGCGTTCCACCACCACCACCACCACTACCACCACCACTACCACCTCTCCTGCGAACCACTTAGCATTCAAGTTCAAATAACAGGCTGTTCTGACCTAGAAAATGGAGCACCATTTTTTTCTTCTCTCTCTCTCTCTATCTCTCTCTCTTGCAACCGGCGTCTCTATCTGGTTCTCTCGGGGCTTCCACGTTATGACGACTGGTAATATGTTGTTAGTGGCGCCACCATAATAAATAAGAGGTTTGCGCTTTGCGGTGGGTTTCGACTAAATTCGTGAAGACTGTCGCGGAGCCTTGAGGTGCGCAATACCACCACCTGTTCTCGAGCGCTCAGCAGCAAAAAGAACTCGCGTTTGGCGAGAAGAGCTTCTTTATATAACAGCCTCCATATTACTTGGTGTGTGACGTAGTCAAGGTCAAGTATCCGTAGCCCTTGCCACGCTGTAGCCAATGGCGCTTCGCTGCCCCCAATTGGACTGCCGTTACACTCACCACCACCACCACCACCACCATCGCTGTCAGTCCACCACTACACGGGACATTCACTATTGGGGGAGGGGGAGAGTGGGAATCGTCAGTGTGTGGAATTGTTTTTGTTTTAGGTTTAATTACAATTACAATATGTACCCACAAGCAGCCCCGGATGTGGCCTATGGCGGGGGTCGAACGACCCGTTATAGACAAAGGTGTAGTTGTCCTATCCTAACAGGCTCCTGACTTCAGAATCATTAAGGCTATTTCACTGTCGACACACTCTGGGGAAATAGGAGTTGAAGTACGAGTCACATCTACAATGCAGCTCCTCAAGCAATATTACACAGCCGGACTTGCATGAGCAAACAAAATCTGTTTTTGCATATAAATCCTTGGGCTCGATCTGGCGATAATATGGCTTATTTAATCGATACCAGAGCACTGATGACGAAAGAAATACTACAGATTATGGAAACAGTATCCACATCAATAGACATACATGTGCTGACATTTAATTTCATGCGACAAATGATATTAAATTGCGATTTCTATTTTTGAGCAATCAATTTGTGAACCCTTTCTAGCTTGCATGACCGAGTGCTCAAAGGTCAGCTCCACTCATTGATCGCAACGCACCCCTTCGGCTAACAAAGCCGACAATAAAGCTTTAATGGCGTCTTCGTGTTTCATTATGATCTTCATCTGTTCAAAAAATTTAATCAAGCGGACATGTGAAACTCTCTCGCCCTATCTCTAGTTGTGCTTCCATCTTCCTCGATAGTTCTCGTCCAACCGTGCAAAAAAAAAGATTGCGGCCAATCCTAGAATATCTCACGCGGCATAATTTATCGGCTAATACAATTTATTATTGACCCGCGTTGATCTTATCTATCGACACAATTAGGCATGACGCTCACTTTTTTTTCTTTTGGTTGGAAGCATTAGTCTACACAACCCCGAAGCACACGTTGATCGAGCTCACGAGATAAACACAAGGTGAAGGCTTGGATGAGATAAAAACAAAGTCAATCGGAAATTTTAATTGCAAATGATGATGCCATGTGTCAACATTGATCAACACTGATGGTGACCAACACTGAACTTGGCGTTTTTTCCCCCCGTGCGACTTCATTGCAATACAAGTCAGGGCAAATATTATTTTAGTAATCATTGGGAATATAGATTTTTATATGTGACTGATTAATTACGCACTGATCGAGAAAAACTTCAATTAAATTTCAGGAAGACATGAGCAATGTTCGCTTAGACGATGAAAAATCTACATGTCAAAGTGGACGTCAGCAGATGTGGTGCAACGGAATATTATTTTAACTTCGGCCATGGCAGAATTGTTGTTGGCGATGGCAAGTGACACTCATAAATTTGAACAATTTTAAACGAATGACAGTTCAATTTTGGATGTAGTGCACCGGTTAGTCGACGCCTAGCTACCTCGAAATTTATTCAACTCGTGAATGCGGATTGCGCATTCAACAAATTTGCATGCTTGTGTTTATTTCCATTTGTAGAGAAGCACTAGTTAAACAAAAATGGTGCAACTCATAAGAACCAGCAATGAAAAATATTCTGGTTAATTTCTTTAATTTCTAAACTCGTTCGCTAGACGCATAGTCCGCACTGTTATTCCCTCAACTATATCAGCCAACTCGCCTTCAATACTTTTTAAAGTTACGGCAATTAATTTATTACCAACTGGAATTCGATTTTGGAACTCTGAACGCAATCTTTTCCAACGTTCTTTGCTCCAATTAATTTTAAGTCCAGTCCATAAGGACTATTAAAGAGGATTTTCTACTCAGTTTG
Organism: Mycogona germanica; assembly: GCA_034698785.1. Lineage (NCBI taxonomy): Eukaryota > Metazoa > Arthropoda > Diplopoda > Chordeumatida > Chordeumatidae > Mycogona > Mycogona germanica. The sequence continues at coordinate 5,572 of JAQGBY010001311.1, forward strand.
ACCGAGCACGTCCCCGATAGTTAAATGAATAAGTCGTAACCATCATCAGCATATCATCCGCATAAAGCGCTTATCATCCACGGATGATAAAACCAAGAAAGATCAACATATAAAATGTGCCCGAGAAAATGTTATTTCTCAATATAGCGTCTGAGAACGAGGATAAGAATTGAACCTATCCTATTCCAATGTTGAATGACCCATGCCTGCTTAACAGCATTGGTGCGGCCGAGGAGGACCACTCCGATCATGAGACAGGCAACGACAAAAAAATGTTCCGAACTTTAAGAACATGTGGTGAAATATACTGATTTACTGTGGGTGTAGACATATGTGCGTGGACCGGTTATTTGGACGTCACAATTGGACTAATTCGACATGTCAACCGGGCATTCCGAATTTATTTTATTGCAACTCGCCGCCAGAGGTATATAAGTTCGCCAAAACTAGGCATGTGGAAATAACGAAAACGATGATCGAGACAATTAAGTCAACTAGTCTGACGGGAGCCAGCCCACTCTTCAACATCGTAACGGAAACGTGCATCCATAATTTAATTGCATCTATGCTATTTGTTTGGAATCGCCAGCTGAATTCGACTGCTCAAATGAGACAGACTTGTTCAAACAATTCCCACCGGTTACCCGATCAAATACGCCCTCTCAGTTCTATCCCTACTTCCTCTCCTTTTTTTAATTTCCCATCACAGTAGTCACTGCACTACAGGATTTTCTATACCTCTCTTGGTGCTTAGGCATTATGTCGAGGGGCACATTCCCGTCACCACCACCTCATCCCGTAAGACTCCCCTTGACCAAGCGCACCAGAAAAGCAATCAAAATTGATCAATCCAGTTTTGAGCATGGACATTTGTGGACATTTGAGGGTGAGGGAGGGGAGGTTGTTCTGTATCAGACAGTACGATGCACAAGAGGGGGATGGGAAACAAAAATGACATAAGAAAAATATTAGGACGGACAAAAATGTTAAATATTTGCGACGTATTTAGACCGTATAAATACCATTGGCACTAATGCTTCGAGGAACGTGAAATGAAACCATGCGAATAAATGCAATATTACTTTATTACGCTGAATCTCTCGTTGTATAACAGTTATATCTGTTCTGAGCTTTCAGATAAACTAACAGAGCCTCACGAAAGTTTATCTGCTGGAATTGTACGTGCCCCCCCCCTCCATCCGTACATCGATTTATTAATTATTAAATTTGTTGTCACGATTAAAAAAAATTGGATTCCCAAACGTTTGAAAATTTCAATATCTAATCTATTCTTATCGATAATGTATTTTCTTCCTATTTTGTGAGAAAACATCCTGATGGTAATGAGTTTGTACGGTTATACATTGATCGAGGTGTCGAGAGGCGTAGTGGTTAGCGTGCTTGCCTTCTATGCCCGTATCGTGGGTTCGATCCCGACAGACACCTTCGTAGTTTTTCGGACGAGATTCTGTACTATATCAGGACACGTTAAATATCCCTACCTTAGCCAGACCTGGACTAGGAAAAATTACCAGGTCGCCACCTGTGGGGGTTTGAGACTAGAGAGCTCGTAAACTTCAACCTACAATTTATATCCGAGGTTGGTCCTGTTTCCTGTTTCCAAATGTGCGACTACTGAGCAACACTTAATTCTGAAAGCGCTCAAACCCCATTATTTACATATCGATAATAGTAGTAGTCGCAAATAGGAGGCACCCGATTAAATCGTCAGGTGGCCCAGCCCCCTATTTACACATACATAAGATCCATATAAGAAATGGTGTCTTCTTATACAACACCATTCGCGTAGCTTATTTAATCCAGCAAATGGTCACAGTAAGGTGCTCGTTTTAATCGCTACGATTTCGGCTATTAAAACGTCGAGCTCTATTTACTTCACGCCACATTCACGGACGTTGTGGGAATACGAGCGTATAATACGATGAGGCAATTTTTCTTTAGCTAACTGGAGATGAACAATAAAATGGGGCGCGCAATATCCGTTAGATTTGGCTGCGTACTCGTGAATATGACGTCACGTGTACACACAACTTTTTTTTCACTGTGTTGCTGTTTAATGTGTTTATTTATATTCACAGAAATCGGTCTATGTTCGTCTGCAACTGCGGAGTGACGTGATTCGAATTAATTTAGTTTCACGCGTGTAACGCCGTCCTATGTGATCAGTGTCAAATCCCTGCGAACTCGTCCAGTCATGTAATCTGAGGAATGTGTTTTGAAGAGCAATTCTCACCCGTTCCCATAGCTTGCTGTGATAAAACAATGATTTATCTGCCACCCCCAACTGCCAACTGGCTTGTGTCCTGTCCTACACTGAATTTCATATACCTGAAGTGGACGGCGGCAATAAACTCGTATCCCGTCAACTGCAACTTATTTGCAGATTGCGGAATAGTGAATTATCAATATTTCATTTTTTTTTAAATTCATATTTAGTTATTCTAGTTGCTTAAGAATAAATATAAAATGTTACAATATTAAAAGGGTCGGCAAAAAAGAACGAATCGCGATACAAAGTTACGCTGGGAAACTTGTTTTCGATAACTCGCGAACGGCGTAACGCAACGTTATGAAATGTAGTGCCGCAAACTATTCAGGGCAACTTTAACTTAGTTCAGACATTTATGCTATTGCGTTTATGAGATAGGAATTAATTAACAAAGGATTACGATTAAGAGCATGGCGTTGCCACATGGCGAATGACATTTGTCGCCATCTAGCGGCATTTGGGGGAAAGCTGAGAGATCGGCAGTTTTAATAATAAATATTGTGCATCTTCTCAACCAGTTATTAACATCGTCAACTAGTTGGAAATCATTTCATTTAGTCTTAAATGAGCTTGTAGTTGGTGTAATGGGAGGGAGTCTGATAAATGATTTTGACCTTTAGGACAGCCGAAAACCACGTTTCCACGTAACGATGCGCGATTGTCGTTAAGAAATTAGTAATGAACTATCGATAGATTAAGGCTATTCGAATAATATCGCGCCTCACAGTTGTATCCCAGTTGTATTATCCCGGGCGAATCCAGGTCATTTTATCCTAGTGCAGTACAGAATATTTCAGTATGTACTACTGTGGGCACCGAAAGTCTGCTCTTGTCTCTTGAATACTTGAAAGAGATGAGTGTGTATACAAATACACTGTAGAGATGCGCAAATATCATTAAATGCATGGTCGCGTGCCTTTGTTTGGGTGATGAGTAAAATGTAGGCCAAGTACAGAATGTATGATACTTGGTGGCTGATATTTGCCTGAAGGCTGTGACACCAAGGAGAAAGACGTGCTTGCAGACCTATACCAGCTCCTTAATAATAATAATAATAATAATAATAAATAGTATACGGCCATCCCTGATGCATGTATAGTCAGGTGCGTTCGAGCAATTTCGCGTCTTTTTTCCCCCTTCATTCCAAATGAGAATTGGCACATCGGCCAGTTTGTTATTAACCATTGGAGAGAAAAAGAAAGACCCTGCGGCGGCAAAGCATCCGGTAAAATTAACGGCAAATCAATTTTGACAATACCTAAACTCAAAAAATAACAAATACAAATGTAAAAACAAAGAAGGAAGAAATTGACAACAGACAAATAATCGTACTTTTTTATCTTCTTTCAATTTCCTCGAAATCGTCGACAATCCTCGAAAATTTCGATCCCGGGGTACTGGTCGTTCCCCCTCGCATAGTGCTTAAGCACCATGAGGGGGACGTAAGGCCTGTAGTGCGGTGGACTAGTTGATAAAAAAAAAAAAAAAAAAAAAAAAAATTGATTGTTTAAATTAACGTGTGTAGTTTCTTATGATCTTCACTGAATTGAGTACATGCGTGGTCGATGCACTGTACCAGATTAATCTGACGCTATTATTTCAACTCCATAATAACTAAAGAAATAATAAAATATTTAAATTTTTTTTAAAGTTTAATGATAACACTTTTAGTATTTGACAGACTCCTCGTCAGCTCTGTAGTCCCTGTGTGTACAGTATTTATGTGCAGCCATTCTACATGTGTATTAAATGGTGAATTCGGGACAGGCCGAATGAAGGAGACGAACCGAACGGCGAACTCACTTACTTTATAATAATATTTTACTATTATTTTAATTAGAACTGGTAATTGCGAAAAATATAGAGTTTCGTGCAGACCGGGAATTGAACCCCGGATCCCTGGACTTTCGGCCCAGTGCTCTACGAATTGAGTTACCCAATACTCTACACTACACCTCTCGCAAATTACCTTACTTTTTGCATTTATTTTGGCTCAATGCCTTCCGAAATGCAGGCGGGAAAGGTCAACGTAAGCAGATACGGGCATGAAACTCTATATTTTTCGCAAATACCAGGTCTAATTAAAATAATAGTAAAATATAATTATAAAAGCGAGCTCGCCACTCGGTTCGTCTCCTTCATTCGGCCTGTCCCGAATTCACCATTTAATATATATATATCATCCAGACGTCCTAACTAAAAAACCCCTCATGAATATTCTATATGTGGTTTATCACACATCCGCGAATAAACTGTACTGCACTTAAGTTAATATTAAGGTCAAACTAATCTATTCAGATGGAAAGTTAGGAGGGAATGCTTGACGCAAACTCAATTCCGGCGACGAAAACGTACACAACGCGACAATTGTAATCTTTGCGTTTACACTTGTAAATTTTCCTCAATCCACCAACATCTTATGTGATTGTATTATATTGGAACTCGTAAGAATAAATCCATGTGAAGTGATCTCTCCTCTGGAAATTATTGTGTGCGTTTTCGTCGGAAGAGTTTCTGTACCACTCTTGGTGAGGGACACATTTTCATCAGTACCCCGGGTTTTAACCGGAGTACTGGTGACCTGGTAAACTGGGTATGTGAATGAATGTACATGAACATGCGGAAAAAATCGTGTAAATTAAACTACATGAATATTACATTCCAACAGATCCGGCTCTGCTAACTAAAATGTTTCTTTAATCAAGTGGAACGCATGATTTTTTACAAGTTTGTGCTAATTACATAATATTCTAAGTTGAAGGTGACACAAACCTTGAAACCAATTTATTGATCATTAAAAATACCACTAAAATAGTCTCGGGAAGGGGGAGGGGGGTGGAAATGCGCGTCTGAAACGGAACAATAGGGTTCCCATGTACTCGAAACATCCAATCAATTTTACGTAAAGCGCAGGCAGGCAAGTCAAAATAAAAAAAATGAATGGTACAACAAGTGGGCCAACGTACCCGACGTTAATGCCGAATCAGGTAGGGTGAATGCCTTCCAGTCAGCCTTCGAGAAAACACAAAAAAAATGCGGTGGACGTACGTACTACTCTGTGTACTACGGGCGTGATAAGTTCAGCTGTTTGGGGATGAGTTTGAAAAAAAAAACCGAATGCGTAAGAAGCTTTTGCGCGCGCCAAATTCACGCATTTAAATTTTGATAGCTGAAACACAACGTTCCGTTAGCAGCAGACACACAAAAAAATGTTGAAAAGATAAAAATTTAGAACGGGGAGGGGAAAAATTTTTTTAAGGCCACCATCACTGGAGTAATTTTCAGTTTGGCCGCTTTTTGGTGACACAGTTTTGGCGAAACGAGCAATTGTGCGCGGAGGGGAATGACCACTTGGGAGGGATGGGAGGGGGGAGGGGGAGGGAGCAGAGGGCAGTAAGAAGGCGCTGGGGCGTTAAGGTGACGAGACCAGTTTGGATGTCGTGTCTCGTGAACGATCGCCTGTCCAGCAGTGAGGTCCGTGGAACTCACCACCTCTTCAAAAGGCACAGTGAGGCGGTGAAGACGACACCCAGAGGTCAACTCGGATTCATTAAAATTATCTGTCTAATAATCTAAAATGCGCCATGTCAATACTATTATTTAGTGATATACTTGTTGAGTAGTTAACATTTCCAAAAAATACAGAATATAATTTGACCAAGAAGAAATTAATTGCAAGACAAATTTCTCATCTGATGTCCGGTCGGTTTTGGTCTCCGGGCATCAAATGAGAGGGTTTCGCTGTAAAGCTGTAGTTAGATTTAGATGAATTTTAATTTAACAAGAATGTTACCCGGTTTTGCCTGGGTTTACAGTAACCACCAATGAAAAAAAAAATTAATTGTTTAAATTTACCGGCTATTTTAAGTTTACACGATAACACACGATAAACGCAAACGTAAAATAACAGTTAAAATTGTTAAATTGAAAAAGAATCATTTTTTAAATATCTGTTTGATTATTTTATGGTTTTTAATTATTTTTATAGTGAAAATATTATTCCGGTAATAGTATGTGATATGGTGTGCTTGGTTGGAACTGTTATCTGGTTTGCTTGGTTGGAACTGTTATGTGGTTTACTTGGTTGTCTCGTGAAATCGACGACGTCGTTTCGTCGACACAGACGCCATTTTTTTAAGTTTCTGATATGAAATTCCGTCGCTAGCGAATTGTGGTGGTCTAATAAAGGTTATGCTATTTTATTGAGCCGTTCGAGAGTTAGTCTCCGAACAGGAAAATCAGATTCTTAGTTTTATAGTATATAGGATTAAAAAATATAAAACGAAAACGTCAAATACATTTAAGCCAGTCGACTTAGGAAATTAATTTAATTATAAACCAGCATCGAAACCAATTGGTAACATCTGGAGGAATTAAATCTGCGGATTTTGATGTCCTTCAAAGGCTAATGAACAGTTAGATTAAAATGTATTTAAATCTACAATAGTAAAAAATATTAAATGAAGAACTAAGATAGAAGTCGACGAAGGAAATTATTACAATCAAATCAATTGGTCTCTATTGGTGGTCATCAATGGTCATCACTAGTCATGTCACCTCGACTACGTTTATTCCCGGCGAACGACTATCTTGGCACACACACCACAGGGAAAATTCGAGAATATTAAGAGGTAATGTTAGCCTAAAAAAATATATGATCCCCAAAATAATCATGTAAGCAACAGTGTGTATTGAATGCAAGTCCCACGTCGATGAGTGAGCGTTGTGCCACGCAAAAAAGAATAAGAAAAACCAGTTGGGAATTAGGTTAGGATGCCTTTTATGGAGTCGAAGACCGTCGTCCGGTGTCTTGCGGGGAAAAACTGGCTCCAGCCCCTGAATCGACGCGTCCACCAACCACCACAACGATACAAACGTCAACTTTACTTCCGTGTCGAGACGCGGCGCCACACTCGTTCTTCCCACACACGAGATATAAAGACGACGGTGCTGCCACCGATCAACGGTCGTGCGAAAAAACGAATCCGAAATATCCGACGGCAACAGCAAAAAAATAAAATTACATTTGATAAGCATAATGGTTTTGATCAACGTGAATAAAACAAGTTAGAACCGGATTGAATCACGTCAATTTGATGGTACAGAACATCAAAATAACTTTTAAGAGATATGAAGGTTCGATCGATTTCCTCCAATCATTGTTTGGACTCCACTTAACTAAATTGGCTCTACTTCATTGCGCCGAATCGGACTCTCATCTTTTGAGCCGCCGCACCTATATTCTTGGATTCCCATCATTCTGTCCACCAACAAAAGATGTTGAAATTGTCCAATTTCCGGTCTGCGTTGTGCTTCCCCCCGTAAGCGTAACCCGGAAATCCCCCTCACTAATAATAAAACCTGTGTTTCGCTGGTCAGAGTTGTCCCACCTCAATTAGCACAAATGATCGGAAACGGATTCAGATCGGCTGAGATTCCACCACTACTTAAATTTGATTAATTAAAAAAGTGCTGCTATCTGGTGTGGCCAACTCCAAAGAGTTAAACAGTGAAGTGGCAATCACGCAATACACCAAACAATTTAATTAAGAGATGTAATCATCTCTTACAAAGTAGTAGAGGAGACACGCCATTGACGGAGCTGACGGAGCTAACACTGCTGACAAATTAAAATTTAAAACGTTCCCACGATATTATCTTGTTCGTTAAAGTTTGTTTTTATAGGAGCTGTTGAGTTATATTTAAGAAGATTTCCAAAGAAATAAAATATCCGCGACCAACACGAGATAAACACAACAACTAATGGATTTTACTCATTAATTTAATTCGTAGTCACACATCAACTATTATTACATGTAATCGCGAAATTATATGTGCAATATTTCTCGATTACATGTAATAATAGTTGATGTGTGACTACGAATTAATAAAATATTTGTTAAGAGGGGTTTACCGCTTGATTTAACCGCTCAAAACCCCACTACGAATTAAATTAATGAGTACAATCCATCAGTTGCTGTGTTTATCTCGTGTTGGTCGCGGAAATTTTATTTCTTTGGAAATCTTCTTGGATATTATCTTGATTGCCCACGAGTCTCATAACCTAGTTTGTCATCAGTAGATTGTTAAAAACATTTTTTCTTAGAGGTAGAAAACAGGTTGACAGGTTGCGGTTAACACCAATCATGACGTTGTCATATAGTTACGTAGCACTTTATCGACAAATTAAAAATTTAAACGCGCCCACGATTTGTAAGACACGATATTATCTTGATTGTCCACGAATCTCACATCCCACTTTGTCATCAGCAGATTGTTAAAAACATTTTTTCTTAGAGGTAGAAAACAGGTTGACTCAGTTGCGGTTAACACCAGTCATGACGTTGTCAGATAGTTACGTAACACGTTAACTAGCCTTTCTCGCGTTTTCCTCTGATGGACTATCCAGGTGGAAACGCGCTGAAGATCGATTCCTATGACCGGGGACTCGTCGCGATGGATTGACGGCATGTTTCCACGGCAGTTGAACCAACACCGTGTTGTGAACACTTCCGCCACTGTAAAATTACCCGGGGTTCTTTTTTAAGTGCAATTTTTTTTTTGTTATTTCTATACCGCGCCACACGGGTGATTGAAATCTTTCCGTCTACCCCCCGCTGCCCGAAAATTAAACTTCCACTTATATAAGAAAGACATCTGGCTCTATTTATTCTAGGCGGCAAAAATTCTTGATACCCAGGCTTTTTGTTGTTGCTGCCAATCCTCCCTCCGTATGAAGCGAGCTTTTGTTAGTTATTTCCCAGTCGTATTTCAAAACTTCCTTCTATGAAAAAATTAATTTTTGAACTGTTGCTGAGGGTACGTGTAATAGGCCGATAGTCCATTTAAAATCTTTACCATTTAGATAGAGCTTTGGCGTTGAAATTCATTTAACAGAATGATTGCACCGGGACAAGCGGTTTTGGATGGTGATAATACAATTAGTGCACAACCGTGAAAAAAAAAACAATATGCTCGTAAAAAAACGAATGGAGTAATGAATTGAGGTAGTAAACGCAAAAGTTAATTTAAACTTCATCACGCCTACAGCTATACGCACGTATAGTTATATTTTGACTTGACATGACGCTCTGGTTGATGTCAGTTCGCAAACCAGGTATTCCGAAACTATCGGAAGTAAGACTCATGACGTCATCAGATGATGCCAAACAATTTAATAATGATTTTTAAGAAAGGTGAAAAACAAAAAATATTGAAAGAAACGAATACGAGTTTTCAAATTTTTATCATCTCGAACTTTTACAATCAAATTATGGATTCAATCTAAAACTATTTTTCTGATAGCTCGAGCCAGTTGCTCCCACTGCTATCGTAGATTAGCTTCTCCGCATAGCTCCCGTGCTGTTAGTAATTGCCAGTGATCAGTGGCAGCATTCAATCTCAAATGATGACGATTTATGCTCAATCAACGAACAATCTGATCAAACTTGACAAAATCGATTTGCTAGAATCCAAATATATTTGAAACATTATCTACATTATCCAAATATTTACAAATTGCTTCACAAATCAAGAATTTAAATTCCATGACGAACGAACGAACAATCTAAATAATCAAAGCAATGCCACAACAACCACTTAGAAAACAACATTGAACTGTTATTAAAAATCAATTAACCGAATTTAGAGGCAACTAAAGTTTGCCCAAACCCGACATCGATCTCACAAGACAAGTACATCAACTTATTTTTAATAAAGTGTAGCGACTAATTGCTAGTCGATTATGAAGTGTGTGCACACAGTGGTGCTTCTGTACTATTTGTACCCCCGAGGTTATTTGAGAGAAATTCCTTAACGCGCCTTTCTTCGGAATGGAAGTAAAGCCGTGGGAGCCGTGCCTGTACGATGTCAGGTACACGTTAAAGATCCCTACCTAGGCAGCTTATACTAAGCCTGGGCTAGGCAAAATTACCATGTCGCCTCCTGGGGGGTTCTAGTTCTAGTTCTGGACTTCCTTAACAAATATCTCAGAGACAACTGGTCGTTCGACCCCCGCCATAGGCCCCTCTCTTGGGGGCTGCTTGTGGTCACATATTGTAATTGTAATTGTAATTTGTACCCCCGAGGTCGCACAAACGAGAGCCCCTTCCAAAAATCAAATCAGAAGCATGAACGACGCCAATCGATGAACGACGAGGCGGAAAAGAATTGTACAATAATACCAAATGTCTTTTAATTTTAATTTTAATAAGAAAAAAGTAAGCGAATCGTTGTTGCATCGATGGCGCCAATCGGTTTGTACGACGAGCATGGGAAAAGATTGGCTTTTTGGAAGTGGTCGTATAGGTCCGCCCTACCCGCAGGCGGCGCTGTGATCGGCGCCACTCAGACGAAGGACGTTTGCTTACCAGGAGCCACATCATCGACGTTTCGCCATTCAGACGGGAGTCAATTTTAAATGAATCTCATCGAGCGGAACCAAAAATGGAGGGGAGGGTGAGGGGATGGAAATCAGGGCACCACCATGGCGGGGTGAAAACGAGGGTGACAAGAGCGGCGAGAGAAGGCGAGCGCCCTCTATCTTCTACACTTCTCGATAAACGGTCGCCGATTCGCCGAACTCATCTCCCGCTCGCTGCGGAGGTGGCGGTACCTACCTGGCCATCGAGGCACAAAAAAATAAAAAAAGATGCTCGCAACGTGAGAGCGCGTCGCCGCCAGCGATCCTATGAATAATAATCGGCAACAACAACAGAAGCAGCGATAATTGGACAGAGAGGCGTCCTCACGGACGGAGGTGAAGGTCGATGCGATCGAGATCGACTATCAGCTGTGTGTGTGTGCTGGTGTATCGACGACCCCGGTCGACTTTTTTTTTCGGCAATCGGTGACGTCACTGGACCTATAAAAAAAAGAGATTAAAATGAACCGTTGTAATCGCACGATGGCGCCTCTGTTGAGTCATGCCCAAACAGCACAACGATTAAACTTGCCACCTTCTATACTAATAGAATATTTGAATTAAGATACTGTACCATAGTTAATATTTAATATTACTAGAATTACCGAATACCCCCCGAATCGACACTATCTTCATTCGACATGATTCGAGCGACGCAACATTTCCCATTAATTAGTATTAATACACGGGGTCGTATAAACACGAGCGTCGGGAATCGAACCCGAGGCAGTCGTACCACCAGTCGTCATCTTAATCAACTAAGATGCGACGGGGTCATACATGAAGCGAATGCGTCTTGGAATTAAAATTAAAAATAATAAAAACTTTCGTGATCGCTGTGTTTTTTTTAGAATTTCCGGCACTGACTTTTTAAAAAACCATTAAAGCTACAATCCATTTCGGCCATATGAAGGATAGCGTTGTAACTTCAAGTTTGAAGACAGTTAGTCCGGGTAAAAAAAAGAAATAACTGCGGCTTTACATTGTCCTCACCTCTCTCCCACCCCTTCCCCCACACACCATGAAACATATTTCCCCTCGTTGTGTGGGGTCACTTCTTTGTCCGGCTTAAGATGGCGTTTTTTTTTGTATCGTAAAAAATGGTTATGCGAGGGGGTCCGAGAGGGGAAGATGGATTTATGAGGGGTGGGGGTAATAGTTTTTATAAGTGCATACATGACACGCCATATATCACTGTGCGTTTGGGGTCAAGTGAGGGTCAGCATTGGGTCAAACCATGGAACGCCCGCTAAACAATGATTGCAGCTGAGAGCGTCAATCGCAATAACCGTACTCGCGTTGACCAAAGAAAAATGACCCCACCCATTTTGCACGACAAGATTTTCAATGTGACAAAGTTTAGCGATATTTTCAATATATACAAATCAATAAACTGTTTATGTAGTTCAGTAATACACAGTTCAATTCAAAACTCTGTAGTCAGTCACTAATGTGACCATTCGATAGAGTGGAACAATCCAGTCCAACCACGTCGACGAAAAAAATACACCATTAAAAGAATAGTGATCAAAAAAGTAAAGTAATCCATGTGTGCATAATATGTCATTAGGTGATTATAGGCGATTCACAAGCAATTAAAAGATCTCGGAAAGTAATGTAAAGAAATAGTAAAAAAAATTTAAAAATAGATTAACGCTTAAACCATAGTGCGAAAGATGTTGTTTTATACACATCAGCGTTTCACAAAGTGAAGCCCCTAAATAAAAATTTCCAAATTTGAATGTAAAATCTGAGTCTGAATTTTAGACACACCTGAAGGAATATAGAAAGTTCAGTTCACCTTCCTAAAGAGTTTCTTGAGGAATTGGGTTCGGTGTTGTTAGTTGTGCTCGCGTTCGTCACAGGTAGGGTCAGGGGCATAACGAAGACTTGTGGAGAATCGTAACGCAATTATGTTCGCTATACGTCGAAAGTTCCGTGTTGCGAGCGTATCTAAACTCTGGCATTGAATGACCACCACCACCAACACCCTGCCGTTGACGACATAAGAGACACCCCGGTCAGGAAGGACAAGCTCAGATTTAACTCCACTCATGTGGAGCAACCTCGGTCGTCACGGTCACCTACTCAAGTCGGGGGACGTACAACGACTACAGGAATGCCTGTCCTTATCAAATTTATTATTACAGGCACAGACTTTAAGAAAATTAAGAAAAATAAAGCCGAAGTGACCTGCCCTTCCAGGTTAGGTGACTTACCGTTCTCGGCTGTAATTGGTCAATTGTTGGCGCTATTAACAGGTTGACGTTAATTATTTTACGTAAAAACAACACCAAAAATATTCATTGCATAGGAAACTCTTTTCCTTGTGGGGTCGGTCAAGGAACAAACCACGGTCAGACATGCACAAATTCAAACAAATAATTCTAGAAAGCACTTATCCTATATTATAAAACAGAGATTTTGAAGAGATTCCTGTCCGGAGACTAACTCTCGAACGGCTCGATGAAACTGCATAAAATTTAACATACCGTTAGTACACCATCATAATTCGCTAGAGACGGAATTTCAGACCTCGATTTTCAATATAACATAATAAAACATCCGTTACCAAATTTTGGATAATCTCCCTTTCGCTTCAAACTTAAAAATGGCGTCTCCACATCAAAAGCATGACGTCGTCGATTTCACGAGACAACCAAGCAAACCAGATAACAGTTCCAACCAAGAAAATCAGATAACAGTTCCAACCAAACACACCATACCACATACTTCATGAGATATCATTTTCTTTATCTCATCAACACTCGACTTTGACTGGAATCTTTAACAAAACAATGTTGCTCGTTTCGCCTTCTTCTAAATTCTTATATGAAATTCTTTTACGATACAAACATATAATTTAATCAATATTTCATTGGTTTCATAGACTTAAGTGTCAATTTTTGGACAACTCACTTGAAGACAATGCGAAGGAGTTAGTTTCGCTAGATCTCTATATATTGTAATGCAATGTAAATTGTTAGGGAAAAACCATTAATCTAACTTTTGAGACTGACAAATTGTTTGAAAATGGAATTCGACTCGTTAGATAATTTGTGCCGGACCTCGAGGACTAAAACAAATACCGGCATCGTTAAAGACTTAGACAAATATTTTGGTAAATGTTAATATATATTTTTTTGCTTATTGAGCTGTACAATAAATCATTCTGTAATGGTGAGCTTGTGTGCTCTTGTCAAATGAGCAGAAAGAATGGATGAACTTGGCTGCCCAACTAGATATGGCATCATGAATATTCCCCAAGTCTATCGTTTGAAACTGTTTCACCTTACCCCGTCACGGCTAGGTCGTTTCAGCGAGGCAAGGTCGAGCGAAAGGAAAAAGAACAAGAACGACCGCAGCAGCAAACAACAGGCAACGCCCCGTCAGCGCCGAAAACACCAAACACTGATTAAAATTGACGGAATCCAAAAAATAATTGTTTAGACGTGTTCTGCTTGTTCGAATATCAAGTCTTTCGTAGTTGCTGAAAAAACGCATTGTGCCAACTCAAGTCCGTACGGCTGGGGGTCGAGGATCAATCATTCATGCTTGGATGGAATTAACTTGTAAAATAAGTAAAATGTGCGTCCCAACCATACCAAAAATTAAATTGTATTTGAGATATTATAGGTTTGAATCCAGATTCAGGTAGACATTATTTAACTTTCAATTACAATTACAATTACAATTTGTACCCACAAGTAGCCCCGGATGGAGCCTATGGCGGGGTTCGAACGACCAGTTAAGAACAAATGTGTCTCTGAGATATTTGTTAAGGAGGTCCATCAGCGTGTTCGCCCTAAACTCCCCCCAGGAGGCGACATGATAATTTTGCCTAGCCCAGGCTCAGTAGAAGCTACCTAGGCAAGGATCTTTAACGTGTACCTGAAATCGTGCAGACACGGATCCCACGGCTTTACTTCCATCCCGAAGAAAGGCCCGAAAATTCCAGAGGTCTCGGTCGGGAATCGATCCCGCGATCACGGGAATAAACGCTCGACACGCTAACTATTACCACCGAGACCTCCTCGCTTGTATTATACTTTCTGCTCGGTTAAAGATGCTCGTGGCATGTGGTGCGGTCGAAGTATAGGTGCGGGTGATAAGCTGAATAAATGTTGTGGCCGCGGATTGTGTGCGCCTGATACGCCGAAAAAGATTGACCACATCTCGCAAGTTACTCAATTATTATTAATCGAAACTGGGGTTGTTAAAATGCTCAAATATGGAAAATTAAGAGGTACTTGCCGTATAAAAAAATGCCAGACGCTCAGAGTTTGATTTCTTATCAGTTATCAGAATTAATTCGAATAGTTAGAATAGCCTTTAGTCATGACTCGTGACACACTGTGTGTTACGTCACTGAACAATTATTTAATTAACAGGAAGAAGCATGAAATTTGTTCTTAAGCGACGATAAATATTGATCGGAATGCGCTAATTACACTTGCACGAGTAAGTAGACCAAGCTGAATAACCACAAACCAATTTTCCGAACGCCAGCTCAAACAAAATGTCGATGCTGTAAACAATTTCTGATAATGACCTACATATAGGTAAGAGATTGGTCCTTTTTTCATCGCCATTGCCTTTTATAATATACCCATAAGAACGCAGCAACAACAACAAACAAAAAAATTTCACCAACCCAAGTGGCTATCTGCAAGAATCGTGCCTATATCGCACGGTCGAGTGCTATGTATTTAGTCTAAGGTGCTTTGCACTCCTCCACACACGCCCACGCCTATATTGGCCACGCGTTAAAATGAGGCCATCATATTTTTTTTCTTTCGGTATATTTATTATATACGAGTAGACGCAACCATAACAATTTATCATATCCTCATCGCCCATCTGTTTGCTAACTACACACAGCTAGAGAACACGGACTTGGTAGTGGTGGTGGTGGTGGTGGGGGGCATTTTACGTGACTACATTATAATGGAGCGGAACCGTTCTTTTATTCGTTCTCAATTCCTCCCACCCCCCCACCCCAGAGTCCTCCCTCCTTCTCGAGCATAATTCATGAGCGCGTCTCCGGGGGATCGAAATTATTCATCATCTTCCTTATATAATGACACGAAGCTGCCCCACATTTTTGAACAGTCACGTAACGCACATAACATATTCTCTAATCGTCCGTTGCATTTTCTTGTGATGAGTGAGTAGTACAACATTGGCAACGGATTTTTCCAATACGGCAACCCGTTGTTCAACCCCCCCGAGGACTTCTTATGGCACGTCATAAATAATAGATCGAAGACTGGGTTTCCTTCACTATATCGGCATGGGAAGTGATTAAATGGGACGTTGATAGGAAAGTAGCTCCTCTGTAAAGTAATTACGTGGCACATAAACCATCAGATCTGATTGTCGTATTCACAACATGAAGAAAAGCATCCTGGAATTTTTACCAGTATCTCAGGATCGAATAAAATGAGAATCCACGCCGGGAATCGAACCCATGATCGATGTACCACTAGTCAGGTTGTCAACTAACTGTGCAGTGACGGCTCATACCTTCCATTCTGAAATTATTTTGTATAATCATTAATATTATAGCCACTGACCAATTGACTAATATTAAGACACTGGTCAGTTAAACACATACATACAGAACATGTTTTTATTCAATGAATGATGGACGATAAAATAATAACGAAACAACATTTTATTTGTCTCGTAGATATTTACATAACACACTTCCATCTAAAAAAAATTGAAAATTGAGCCCGGGACAGAGCTGGACGACGAACTCTTCAAATAAAATAATAGCATAACTATTTTTTAATAAGAATAAATTAAAATAAAAACAAGAACGAGTCCTCCTACATACACCCTTATCTCCCGAGGAAAATTTAATTTTTTAAAAATAATTTCACAAGTGCGGCAAGTGTGAATCGTCATCGTTTCTGTTTTTCGACAGTTGCAGTGGTTCTCATTTTAGTTTATTTTTATTAAATAATAGTTATGCTATTATTTTATTTAAGGACGACTCTATTCGTCTTTTTTCGTCCGGCGCTGTCCCGGACACAACTTGCTATTTTTATTATATATATCCAAGACGTCCTTTTCTCATTATTTTGGATAAAAAAATCGCATTGAATGAAGATGCATTTAACTATAAAAAATTGGAAACATAGGGCGCGGTATGGTTCGTATGGACACCACAAATAGAAAATATTAAAATTTCTAAAATCTCACTTCAATTAAAAAATGAGAAATAAAAGATACCCAACTTATAGGAACAGTTCATTTGCTTTAGATTTCCTTTAACGAAAGTCTGCATCGTAAATAAAACATCATATATTTCTATCAATGCATTACCGAAATTCCAATTCAAGACTGCCATGACGTATAAAATAATGAGATTATACAGGTGATAGAATGATTCCTTTTGCACACACTTGAACTAAACTAAATAAAAAACACCCAATCAACAAAATGCAATGATCAGAAAGTATTGTAATAAAAATCGTCAATTAATTTCGACAAATTTCCAAATCGAAATCACGATAACATCTGTTTCTTAAAATCTGCAAAGTGTTGAGCTCCTCCACACGGGATCGATTAAACCGGATGTACCAAGATGAAGATAAATTAGAACCTTACCGAAGAACACTCTTGACAAAATGTTGTGAAAAACTAAAAATGTCGCTCCAGGTCGTCCCAAGTCAGAAAGAACATTTAAAAATGAGTAGATAACATCGAGATCGCCAGAAGTTCTGATTTTCACGTCAGTGCAGTGCACACAATTTGGCACAAACATGTGCACGCAAATTTCTAGACAATTTTCATTTCACAACTGGTCCTAAAATATACAAATATTCAACAAGAATTGAAATGACGTTTTAAAATGGACTACTAATCAGTGAAGAAAATGAAATCAAATTAATTAATTGAACATTTCGTAAAACTGAAATGAAACATTTTAGAAATGGATTTTGTATTGCTACTTATATTTGATTGTAAGATGTTCTGCAAAAAGAATTTATAAAATTCTTCTTTGTTACAGATGGTCAAACTAATTATACTAATAAGTCGACAAATTCATTGTTATTTTCAGTTGTCTAGTATCTTAATCGATGTGATAGTACCAAAAGTCTGTCGCCCGTTTCATATTGTGTCTTCTCAAATAAGCTCACAAGAGTTCATAAAAAAATTGGCAAGACGATTAAAAATATAATCGATTTGCGATTCGAAACGGGCGGACCAGGACCGCTTTAGTAAATTATAGTTGATGTTGTATTTGTTGTCGTCACTCTTGACAGTTGTCCTCACCCTTGAAGCCGATCTCCCATTTCTCACACGTCCATCCGTACCTGAAGGGACAAGAGGGGTCACTCAGCCACTCGTCTTTGAAAGAGGGGGGGGGGGGGGTTGTTGATGTTGGGGGTATCGGAGATGATAAGGAGGGTTTCTCTCACGCTGATTCAAAAATGGCAAGCAATGCGAGCGCCAACCAATGGCATGTGATATCAACCACCTATATATAACCTCTCCTCTCGCCCATCTCTCTCTCAGCTAATGTTCATCAATTCCTGTTGGTGGCCGCGAAAAAAAAAGATTTCACTCCGACGACTAACCTGAGAAATCATTTTAACGCCCATTAGTTGATTGGGGGTGAGCTCACGATGGGGATGATGAGCGAAGGACGGCGCTGGCGAACATGACGGCCAACGTCATCACTGAACGCCAAATCGCGCTCTTCAAAAAGGAAAAAAGAAAAATAATAATAAAAAAAAAGACTCGATGCCCAGCTTCACACTTTGGCCGCTTGGAGCGCGCAACAATTGTCATCAGAGCGTCATCTGTCTTTCTACTTTGGCGCGTTGGATTCGAACTGACTGCAGCGCTGCGAATAACCACGTGGTTCAAAATCATGTCAAAGGCTTTTGTTTGCTCTTGAGGATGTAGACAAACGATCGCCTATCGAATAGGTCAGATGTTTTAATCTCTGATCCATGACGTCATCATTGCTTCCAATCCTCTCGAAAGACTCTCTCATATTAATTTATATACATTCGTTGCGAAGAATTGCCAGATGTTGTTCGTGTCAGCAACGTCAGTCCGATTCCGTAATCTTGTTTCGCGTTGAGATGATGCGCTCCATCATCCAGAAATAGCACCAATATGGAACGAACTATTTCTTTCTCTTATCCCTTGACGTGACTAGCTATCCAATCCACTGTGAAGGCAATCCGATGATAGATTCCAGGCTGGTTCTGTTGAGCGCAGGAGAATCCGGCAGACACAAGACCCACCAAGTACCAGACGCCGAATCGGTTCACCATTAGTGGACCACCGGAATCACCCTGAATACGAAAGAAACGGTTCAAGAAAAAGAAAAGAAATATCTGTGTTAAAAAGATTGGCGCTGACAATGAACTTTCCGGAAACGCTTTCATAAAAACCACGTGGTCAATCATTAGCGACACTTTCTGTCACTTCAATCATGTCAGCAAACTAAAAACTGAAGCTTTTGGCAAACTAACGGAGGAAAAAATGTCGACCATATTTTATGCATCTGATGATCGGCTCAGTTACTTTGAACGTGATGCTCCGTATCTGGAGCAGATTGATGATGCATCGTTTACGAAAAACCGGTTACAGATTCTCAACGGTAAAAAATATAAAAATGCAACTACGAGGACATAGCGTGAAGCTCATTCGTAATCGAGTGAGGTACTCAACAGCCGTTTGGCGCCATCTAGTAGCAGAGGTTTGCAACAGTGTCATGGCATGCTATTCAAATTAGCGCAATATTTTCTCATAATTTATAATTCTCGAAATTAGCGATAAGCGAGTGAGAAAAACAAAACATGACATCACTATAATAATTAAATACTTCTACTTCAAAAACATCATACGTAATAAAGTTGTTGCTAAATATAATTATGGTGTATTAATTTCAAATCTAATTTTAATTAAAGAGCTGCATTTGCACATGATTTCCATTAGTTACCTCAGAAACATTCATGGACAGAATCAGGTTAAAAATCGATGTGCAGCGCAAACTTCGAATAGCCCAAATTAGTAATTCACAACTGTATCACTACTTAATTACAAAGTGTTTTCCATTTTTGCACGTTGACAGTATTAACAGTATTAATTTATTGACAGTATTAAAATGTACGTTGACGGACGTTATATACCTGACAGGAGTCCTTGCCACCGCCCCTGTAGCCAGCACAAATCATTTCTGGAAAGATGGTGACCCCAATGCCTTTGTCCTTATGCCACACCTCGCACAGACCGTTGGAGATTATAGGAACGTCCACCACTTGTAAGGCGCTCGGCCGCAACTTGGAACCTAAGGATGGCAATAGGTAATACACATCGTTAGTAGTGTTTTCTGCTAAAATTCTATTTTTTTTTTACAGATAAACTATATATAAGATTATTGTAATTAAAGTTAGTATTCTCGATAACTTCAAATTAGCAAAAATATAATTTCGTGTTTCGTTTATATTTGTGAAATATTACGTTGAAGGATTTTTCAAAAGCGTTTGACTACATTAGTGAGGATACATAGTATACCTTTTAGAAAAACTTCAACAAAAAGGTGATATTACTTTAAACCTAAAAATATTACTCTTCTAGAAACCCTCAGGTGACCATCCTAATAATGTAATCCAATAAATAATTACAATAGTAAGCCAATTGATGTAACAACAGCTGATAATTTCAAATAATCTACCTTGGGTAATTATAAATATTAATTTACATGGGAGATGTGGCACAATTCCTATTTTATTTTAAGTAACCCAATTATTCCAATAAACTAATAGTGAAAATATCAGACGAACACTTAAATAAAATAACTCCCCCCCCCAATCAACTGTAGTCACTATGTGAGCGGCACGTCCAGTACCCCGGGATCGAAATTTTCGAGAGCCCGCGCCGGGAATCAAACCTGGAACCGCTGAGCCAGTCAGTAATTAAATATATACGGCAACTAACTTAAAGTAACCAACAATATAAGTTTGTATTTCCATATGATTTATGAAATACTACGTTGAAGGAATTTTTAAAAGCGTTTGACCACATTACCGAATGAACAACCATAGTTAGTCATTAATAACTTAATCAAACCAATAAATGCTCTAAAAATCGTACAAATAACTGTCAGAGATAAAGAGATAAAAAACATCCATATTCAAGAATACAATTATTTTAAGAAAGCGTTCGACGCCACCACACTGGAAAGTAAAAGTATTTCTTAATGTGCTACTTGACTAATTAGGAATACAAATAGTATATATTTAAAAAATATATAAATTCTCTATAAAGATTCTGAATAGCACCTTCAATTACTACATTTCAATAAAAATTGGGGTTGTGCCCGGGACAGACCGGACACAACCCCAAAATTTATTAAAAATAATTCAGACGTTCTTCCTATTATGTTGCACTACATTTCAGTTAATTTGTGAAAATCAAATGCCTTCCTTTATCAGCCATGTTGTAGCGGGAAATAAACTTGACAAAAATGAAATTGACGAAAAGAAAGTAAAAGTCTCTGAATTTGCATTTACAAAATTCTGATTGGAGCAGGTTGTTCCAGGCAGAACTGACCATGGTTCAAGGAAAAACACAAAAACAGAGAATGATAGAGCAAAGTGAATGTTAGTGAATGACTGAACAAAAGAGGACCTGGCTCGGTGGCTCCCCATCCTGCCACGTATCCAATGGATCCGACGAAGCCCTCGTCCTTACGCGGCAGACAGATTGGTGTGATGTGCGGCTTGTACTCGACCGGCCTGTCCAGCCGCAGCACGGCCACGTCGAAGCGATCGGCCTGCGGGGTGAACTGGAAGCGAGGGTGCACCTGGATGTCCACCACACGGAACGACTCGCTGGGAAATGGCTCCGCGCTGGACTTCAGTTCGTAGTCACCCAGAATTACCAGCACCTGAGGCGCCTTCGCCCTGCACAACAACCAAAGGGTTGGGGAAAAAAGAAACATTTAAAATCAAGCAGGGCATCGAACGATGATTATCTTTTTTTTATTCAATGTTACCACATTATTAAAGAATTGAAAACTGGTGATACGAATTGTGAAGGACGAACTCCTCAAGTTTATAAAGTCAAGACCCGGTGTTTGTATCACGGAATTTATAAAACTACATATATTTCACAACTACGAAATTCGAACTAAATTTATTTTAATACAATCAACTGTAGTCAGCCGTACTAAAGGCGTTACGTCCCCTCATGGTGCTTAGGCACTATAATATTATAGAAATAGATAGAAAAATAAATATTAATTAATATTCTGTAAAACAGAGATTGCCAATGTATGTGTTTCGTTCGTAAATGACGTGTTGCAAAACCACATTTTAGCAATTTGTTAATTAAGTGACTATTTTGTGACTATTGTGTGACCTTTGTGACTATTTTGTTCTGTTCGTCTCTTCAGTGAGCCAATATCGGGCCTCACAATTACTGGCAATATAATATAATACAATTTAGTTAATTATAATTCAGGACAATTCTGTTAAAAGACGATCAAACTACGTGTGGAATCAGATTCAGAGCTTAGAAGAGGCGAGAATCTATTGATAAACCATATAATTTTCATCCGGAATTGTCCCGGTTAAACAAATACATTATATTACAAAA
Organism: Mycogona germanica; assembly: GCA_034698785.1. Taxonomy (NCBI): domain Eukaryota; kingdom Metazoa; phylum Arthropoda; class Diplopoda; order Chordeumatida; family Chordeumatidae; genus Mycogona; species Mycogona germanica. The sequence goes on from JAQGBY010001311.1 coordinate 27,915, forward strand.
ATCAACATATTCATTTTAACATAATTCATACGCTATTATTATTAAATATTTCATCGAAACCTGGCCCGAGACCACTTTCGAAATCGAGGTATACTGACCGAGCCACGCAATGGCCTGCCGTGACCACGAAAAATCGGTTGACGAGTGAGCCACCACATCGACTGGTTCCAATACGAATCAACGCCTGGAAAAGAAATTGGGGATAAAAATCATCAACAAATTCGAACGATACCTCTCTAGAAAACCCTTGGTGGTGGTGGTCGTTTTGACGTGCGGATTTCATTACCTGCCAGGGAAAGTGTCCGTAACCTGCGTCATCGCCGCCCACAATGCGTCTTTGCGCGCCGAACCGTTCCAAGAACGGGCCTCGCACGATTCCGCATTCTGCAACGGACGTCGTCAGAGACGTCAGAGAAAGATTGAGAGAGAGAGAGAGAGGAATACAAAGATTAGCGACACACAATTTGACTTTAATGACACGGACAAGCACATATATTATGTTATACGGGACTCAAAAACAATGGGGTGAGAAGGCGGGGGAGGTGAAGGGGTGGGACCTCGTCCAGAGTTATTTCCGGTTGCCATCTTTTTGCGCTTTCATTCTAGCCGTAATATTGCAATCTCTCAAGTTTTAAAATATTTATATCTTCTAAATGATTCACGGCTGCACTTCATTAAGATTGTTTGGTGCTTGTAAAATCAGCATGCAAGTGATGTCCTTATCTGATTGGTCAGGTTAACATTAGAAGCGCTTCATCATCTCGCAGCCAATCATGGTTTCATTTTCAATTCGGCGCATGCGTATTACTTCTTCCTTATCAACAGTTGTTGACGCAAACGGTTAGTAATTAATCAATTGCTTGCAGCAGCAGGGGTTAAATATTCCACATATTATATTTCCAGAGCGTGCGTGATTCTCATTGAAATGACGACGTGTGTTTGTTTCATGGTTGCTTCAATGGAAAATGAATTCATAATCACACTGTTAATAACTTGCATCAATCTAAAATCGTGTGTTCATAGTTTCCTACATTTGCGTAAATTAAGTCCATCATGAAAATGAAATGACGTGTTCATTTTGAGAATTACAAACTTGTATTTAGTATTTGTGTTTATGACAGGTTTTATGGTTTCCTATTAACAAACGGAGCTACCCACTGCCCCATTTTGGAACTAATAAACTAGTTTATAACGAGTGATATAATTGGTAAACGTACGGTTGTCAAATCATGCGTATATTAACATGTATTTCCCATTGGTAACTACAAAGTCGACCAAAGGAAAACAATTAAATTATCTCAGGCGACTATTACATTTATATAATTGACCACAATCAATTACTTGTTACAAAATGTTGATTGGATTTCATAGATATTCTTGTTTTTTGTTTCTTATGTTAAGACTGACTTAGTGAATGCGAAATCTACATAAAATATTAATTTGTTCATTTACAAGAAAACGTAATACACATTAGCAGTACATTTTTTGATCAAATGAATAGTGCGCCTTGTTCCTTGTATGTACAAAATAGTCTTATGAAATTGTTTTCGAAAATTACTTCAGTCAACGAACGTATCGAGCATTTCTTCTCTTAAGACCGTCCGAAGACATTTTTTTTATCTTGATCACCTGAAAAATATTTCGATTGTCAACTAGTGTATATTGTCATTTGCCGTGCAGTTCATATACGGAAGGGCGTATGCCCCCCGCACATAAAATGTCAGTTGTACATGGCATTCGTTATTATTACCCTTTTGTGTACTTTTCTTGTCAATTATAGCCGGCAACAACAAATCACAGATATTACCATTATGAAACAATAAATCCAACCACACACGGCTGTCACTTGTGGAATGTCTCCTTTCACAGTTGACCAAGTATAGAAATATAAAAAAGCAGGAAGCGACATTTTTAATATGCACATAACTCCACACCGTTGTTGAAAAATGACATCCACTGTGTGTGTGTGTGTGTGTAAAAGAAGGAAATTGCTCGTTATCCATTACAGAAGTAATAATTGGGATACAGGACCCGGATTAGTATAGAACAAAAATGTGTCTGAATTAATCGAATTATTTTCAACCCAATCTTTAGAATTACGAGAAAAGATCAAAAACTTAAATGACTTCTGACTTCGTGTGGTGTAACTCGATTTTTTAGTTATACAATCTTGGCTTGCCAAACTATTGAAAGAAAATGTGACGTAACATCTGAATCAAATCATTATTTTCAACCCAATCTTTAGAATTACGAGAAAAGATCAAAAACTTAAATGACTTCTGACTTCGTGTGGTGTAACTCGATTTTTTAGTTATACAATCTTGGCTTGCCAAACTATTGAAAGAAAATGTGACGTAACATCTGAATCAAATCATTATTTTCAGCATAATAACAATTAAACAGCTTTATGTTGAGTTAATATACTAGAAACAATTAACGCTCGCCAACGCATACACAAGATATAATTTAACTTTAAAATGTATCAAAAGCCTAATCATATAAAAAACAAGAAGGGTGCCCGGCTTTGCCTGGGTTTACATTAACCACCAATGAAATAAAAAATGAATTGTTTAAATTTACCGGCTATTTTACGTTTACACGATGACACGCGATAAAC
>JAQGBY010001312.1:0-30530 GCA_034698785.1 Mycogona germanica
GGTTTGCTTGGTTGGAACTGTTATCTGGTTTGCTTGGTTGGAACTGTTATCTGGTTTACTTGGTTGGAACTGTTATCCGGTTTGCTTGGTTGTCTCGTGAAATCGACGACGTCATGCTTTTGGTGTGGAGACGCCATTTTTTAAGTTTAAAGCGAAAGAGAGATTATCCAGAATTTGGTTACGGTTATTTTAATATGAAATATAGAAAATAGAGATTTGAAATTCCGTCGCTAGCCAATTATTATGGTGTACTAAGGGTATGTAAAATTTTATGCGATTTCATTGAGCCGTTCGGGAGTTTGTCTCAGAACAGGAAATCAGATTCTTAGTTGTATAGTTTTTAAATAAACGTTGCTCAGCTACTCATCAACAGACATAGGCACAATACGAATTAGTTAGTGGGCACGTTTGAAAAGCGGGAGTCTGCATGGACTCTATGTGTTTGTGTGTGTAAATGTCGGTCGCCTAATTTTTTATTTATTTGACCACCCACGCGTTTACGGGCTGACTGTTTCTCAACTCTGGCCGATAATGTGTAGTTTCCACTTACTATTCGAGGCCCCGGTATGAGGGGTGAGGGGTCGTGAGGGGTGTTTTTTTCTGGGGGAGACTCGCGTCCTCGCTATAAAATGAGGAAAATTGAAGCGGCCGCCCGCGAATAAATCAAACGTCACTCGCAAATGTTTCCGAATTGGGCTCCATAAATATTGAATGTGACTCGGCTGCGGCGTTTTGGCATTGGGCGCGTAGACGAGCGGCTTCAAACTGTTTGTCTCGGAAGGCGAACGCGCGCGTCTACTAAATTATTAGCGCAAAAATCTGAAAGAAAGCTACTAAGAGTCTTTGCCTGTGTTGTGGTTGTGTGTGGTGAACACCTCTCTTCGGGTCAGCAACCGGTGCTCTTCGCAAATCGATGTGTTTCGATGATTAATTGAACGTTCCTCGTCATGACAGCAATTTTTTTTGTTGGCCTCTTCGCCTGCCTAGTCTAGTACTGTTCAATGGAAGCCATTCACGTTGACGGTTGACCGGTTTTGGGTCACGTCACAGTTGACTCCTGACGTCTTAAACGTCTTAACCACCTGAGACCACCAATGTGGATTATGCAAATACGCTGATTGATCATTTTGAATATTCTTCTATAGTAAATGAAACAATGTCTAATTGGTGCATTGTGTGATTGCCTCGTCACAGGGGGGCAGCAACAAACTACTCTTCCTCTACCAGAGGACAGCACCTGCCGGATATCCCACCCCCTCACTCTTACTACGTCGGTGGTTCAAGACGTATTTTATGCCTCGTCACAGGTGTGACGTCAGCACCTGCTTGATTCTCGCATTTTGAAGAAAGGAGTCAGAAATATTCCAGAGATCTGTCGGGCGGGATTTGAACCCGTGCCATACGCTAGTTCGTTAATGGTGCTGCATTCTGAAAACGCCAACCGAACCAGACCTCCTTTTTGTTCGGACGCGATGACCTACAAAAGTAGAAGTCCGTCGGTTTCTTAAGACATCTTCCCTTTTCCTCGGATGCAATCTTCACACTGGTCTCGCTTATAATATGTGCTATCTTGTTATTTGTACGGATCCATTTACTAGGAGGGCGGGCGCCACTGGCAGTGACGTCATTAGCAGGCTATGCACGTTCCCCCTTATCCCCTCCCCCTCTCTCCCACACACACACATGCCAAACAACCGAACAACCGAACACACTACCAAGGAAAATAATAAGTGGTGGTAGGAAACGCGTGTAAGGGACTCGTCTTCGAATGGCATTCGGATTCTTCCTCAGACCCCTGGCCCAGGGGCTGTTGTACACTTACAAAAAAGATTTCTGGCGTTAGGTGTTCAGTTCCTTTCGACTGGTGCTGGCTGACCTTTTCATTTGCAACCTGTCACATTTGCAGGAAGTGGGAGGAGTAGTCGCGATCACGGGTTCAATTCCCGGTAGAGACCTGAGGATTAATTTATTCGAGATCACGCATCGTCTGTTTCGGGAAGGCGAGCATCGAGCAGGTGCTGACGTCACAGTTATGGCAAGGTGGAGAGGAGGTCTCGAACCGATGAAGCGGTGTAAGGGGATCGGATATCTGGTAGGTGGTGACGTCTGGCGGTGGGCGAGTAGGTTGCTGCTGACGTAACGTGACAGTCACGCGATGCACCGGTCAGACTAGGTTTTTATTTAATACAAGAAAGTCTGTTTGTGCTTGGATAGCTCACGAACGGCGTAACGCAGCGCCATGAAATTGACTTCGATTGTAGGTAGTGACGCAAGTTGTACGGTAAACACAGCTTGTTTATGTTTTTTACGTTATTGCGTTCATGAAATATGAATGTGGTCTCTCCTGTTGTACACTCAGTTAAATTCATAACAAATTTTGTTGCTAAAAGTACAGTTGTAAAAAAAATTTTTTTTGGAGGTTGTGGAAGCGAGGGGTTTCAGCAGGATTCGTTCAGGATACGGCAATCATACAAGGCAGAGGCAATATAATAAGATATCTCCCTCCTCCTCCTCCTCCTCCCAACCACCCCCCGTCCTGGTACTAGGCTGCTTCTTGGGGCGTCGCCAGTCTACACACACATAACACGTGTGCAGTGTCATCTGAGCTATGGATCATGATCGAGGGTGGGATCCGATTCCACTATAATGCCGTCGAATCTCTTTTCTCTCTCTCCCTCCCCTCCCACCTCCCCCTTTCCCTCACCCTCACCACCACCACCACCACCACCCCCGCATGGACGTGGCTGCTGCTGCTATTGTTGTTGTTGTTGTCGGTGTTGTCGCCAGGCCTGAGGGAGGAGGAGGAGGAGGACCTAACGTCACACGTACTAGGGTAGTCGCGCACCAACACCGCTCAACCGCTTCGGATTTGCCGGCTTGCTGCACAGGATGACGGAACTGCTGGGATACAACTGCTAAAGGAGGGAATTGAACCCCCAATTGGTGGCCACACGCGCTCATTTATCTACTTCACGAAACGTTTTCATCCTTAATGGGAAGCAATCACACAATGCTCACGAGCGATGCCGGAAAAGCTGGCCGTGGTCGAAACCATCAATAGTTAGTCGTCACCCGCCCTTAATTAATTAACGGGAACGCGCGTACAGCACATTAGCACATTGTTCTATTACTATTTGTCTAGCGAGACATGTAGTGAAGGTTTTAGTAGATGATGCATTATGATGAACAATTTGGACAAGCTCTAGGTCATTGTTTCCACCTAACTGATGTGTGTTCTCCCCAATTTTCTTTTCAGGTTTCCTGTTGTACCGTGAATTCTGCGAGGGTTTCTGCGACGAACCGATTGGACTGCCGCAGCTTCGCTTCTACGAGGAGGTCAGTTCATACGCATTTGGATCGGGATCGAGATTGGGGTGGATGGGACTTCGAGATAGCGACCGCTTTTATCAAATACAGATCGCGTGGCCGAATGCTATTGAAAATGGAACGCGCCACTCTCCAGCACGTGTTTTCAAATTGACGATAACATTTCGGGTGGGCGAAATGTCATTCGGGAACTAGCAGGACTTTCTGCTAGAATCACGGACCTCTCCAACTCTCCTGTTCTAAACGCGCCCCTCTCCAGCGCGTGTTTTGAAATGGTCTAGCGCGTTTGAGTTGGGCGATTTGTCATTCGAGAACGTGCAGCAGTGTCTTGTCCAAGCACGGACTCGCCTATTCCGTCCAAAATGTAAACGCGCTCTTCTCCCGCGCACGTGAAATTGTCGAGCGCATTTGCGTTGGGCAATTGATGGGTAAATCGAAACACCAAACACGGTTTCGTCTCTCTCTCGTTCCAATATCAAACGCACCCTGCTCAGGCCTGCGCATTAGGATGTTGACGATTGCAGCGCCGCACGGTGTTCACCAGCTAAACCAGGTAGTTGTCACGAACGTGGGTAATGATTGTGAGTGGAGTCTGCGCACGCGACACATATCTGGCATCACTGCTGCGGAACCTGACGGGCCGGTGGCACATGAGGAGAGCGAGGGAGGAGGGGCGGCGGTGGCGGCGGCTGAAATAGACTTATTTTCCTTTTGTGGAGTGGGCACGTCCGTGTTGGGCGAGCGACCCCCCGGGGGAGACACCACCCACTCTCTAGACGACTAAAAGGCTCGTGCTAACGAAAATCGATTTAGATTATGGTTCTCTTATAGACTCTTTTCCCCCCGACTCCTCGGAGCCAGAGAAGTCCTCGGCCCACTTCCTCCTCCTCCTCCTGTGCCACCGCAGAAGAAGGACACAGCCCCCACTTCGGAGCCACGCCAGGCTATTATGGTCTCTCGCTCTTCTCGAGGGAAGAAATTGCCCCTCACGTCTTAGGTCCGGTCAACGCAGAATATCCGCAGTTTAGTATTCTTTAAACGGGAGTGGTGCTAGTCGCGAGTCTGACAGCACGATCGATTGTACTTCTTTTTTCAGAGTGTCGTGTGACTCGGGGCCAAAGTCACAAATACACTGACAGCTTTTTATATTGTACAGATATTTTTTGTGTGCCTCTCGATCGTGATCGCGGAGTTCACATTAGACGAATGCTTTTGAGGAAATTACCAGTTAAGAAATAGCGAAGACTCGAGAAAAGAAAATCAGGTTCGATATTGATTTTCCTCCAAAATGTATAAATCGAGCAGTTTTGTCTGGACTCTCTTGATTGGCCAAGTGGCCTAGCCATTTCAGGGCACCATTCTAAGGTCATAGGTAGGTCAAAGAACCCGGCTTCATCCGGGATCATAGCGCCGGACGAGAGAGTACGGCTCGATTTTATTCGAATATAATTTCAACTATCGATACTTTATTATCGAATGTTTAAACAGGTGAAAGCGTGGTTTTCGGGAGTCCTGATGTTCACAACCATCTTCACTTTGGCGACGTCATTAGTCACAAACACTGCTATCTCTGTTTATTGAATTCATATCTCATGAACGCAACAGCACAATGATCTGAAATAAGTCGCCCCGCTACATGCGGTGTAAAGTAAATTTATTTCATGGCGCTGTGTTTCACCATCGGTGAGTAATCCTAATCACATACACGAATAGGCAACTTTTGTTTTATGGGATTCGACTCTACGAATAATTTTTACAATTCGATTTTGTGTTTTCTGAAGTAAACGAACGGCTGATGTTTTCAGATCGAATGACTTATTTTTATGTTTCGGTCGATCGCTGTGACTGGTTGCAGGCTCTATCGTTATGCTCGAGTGCAGCTCTTCAATCCCTACGGGAATTCAACCCATTCTACCTTCTACCCTCCCCCTTTTCCCCCTTTTCCCCCTTTCCCCCCTTTCCCCCCTTTCCCGTTTTCCCCCCAATTCACGGTATTGATTTCATCATTGGCACGTCGTCGACGCTTCTTGGGGGCGTTGGGGTTGTTGCTAAAGGTAGATAACGCCTGTATCCCGGTAACGGTTTCTATAGATTCCAGCGTGATCATCTCACACACACACACACAAAGCCACTGTCTCCTGAGACCCTAAAGGAGTCTTTTGAACGGCCGCAAATTCACGTACGCACAAAGAGAACGCGGAAAATGTTTCCGTGGAACGGGCCTTGGTGTCAATCCAACAACGATGGAAGCTGGAGGTAAAAATGCGTTCCGAATCACCAACGCCGCCTTTTTCTTTCCCTCGCACTTTGGCGCGCGCCAAGACATAATCATTATTGCTTTCCCCAGACTGAGTCCATCGCGACAAGATTTTTTCTTAGGTCTTTCTCCTCCCATCGTCCCCTCATCTCCGACACAAATGCGCAGTGAAAATGTCCTCCGACTTCTATCCTTACTATCTCTTTTCATCATTCAATGTCGGCATGCTTGAGGGTGCTTAAGAAATTCGGCCGGTAAAAATGGGCCTCGAAGATCGTCGATGATGCCGAAAGTGAAACGCACCCCTCTCCAGCACCTGCTTTGAGATTCACGTGCGCGTTTGAAAGGGACGAAGTGTCATTCCAGAACGTGCAGTACTTTCTGGTGAAAGCACAGACTCGCCTCCCTCGTCCTTGTTCCAATATGTAAACGCACCATTCTCCAGCACGTGTTTTGAAAATCTCGTGCACATGATGGGCGAATTGTCATCGGAGAGCGAGTCGGGCTTTCCTGTCCAAGCACGGACTCGCCTCTCTCGTTCCAATATGTGAACGCACCCTGCTCAAACATGCTTGGCCAGTGTAACTAGGGAACATAGAGATTTGTTGAGATAAATTCTCGAGCGCGCGCGCGACACGATTTCGCATTTTAATTAAGATTTGCGGAGATATTCGCCACCCATCTCTAATTCCTCCTCTTCGGATTATCTGCGTACAAATTGGCGTCAGACGTTCATCTAGCGAGAGAAGTTCGTACACGCAGAGCCCTAATTAATTCACTCCTCCCGGCCCCAGCCTCTTTCCAAGCAGCGAAAGCTGTGACGAATTAATTATGCACAGCCCCCGCAGCCACGAGACCTCTCTGCCTCCTCCTCCTCCTCAGACCCTCCACTACCCCTAAAGTCCCCCATTCACTCCAGTGGAGCCGGGGTCTCGCATAACACAGATCGCCCGCAGCCTCCTAGGACAACGTACCATCCGCGGACTCTCTCACGTGCGGTCTATGGAGCGAATCCAATACGAAATTATCGATATCGACTTTTTGTGCTGACGGCCATTTGAAATGGTGTCCCGGGGGTTCCAGGAAGACGGCAAAAGCGCTCACTCAGACGGAGATAGAATTAATGTAAAGCGATACGCGGGACAATAATTGCTCCGCCTCTTTTTCACTGCTGACGTCGATGCGCTTTCAGAAAGGGGCGCGTCATAACTTCCAATGAAACCGGATGATATTGTTGGTAGAATGAAAATTCGGTGCAGATCGGTCGCGTTCGTATTTCTTAATTTCGAGCGAAATCCGCCTCACTACAGGAAAGATAATTTTGGGGATTACCAAGCTTTGTCGAGGAAAGCGGTATTCTCTAAACAATAACTAAGAAGATTAATTTCTTAGCATACAATCGGAGGACTAGATTTTTTAAAAATACATGTTTTTGTAGTTGAGGGAATTCGTTGAGTTTATATAACGGCAGCATTTATCTCGCAAATTGTAAAATATCGCGATAGGGCATGGCGTTTCGGTTACAGCTAGGTATCTCACTGTCCCGATTCGGGATGAAGCGGCCATATTGGATATCCCTTCGTAGGTCATCGGGCCAATCTGATAAATTTACGAAAACTATTTGATGAAGGTGTTGTGTCGGGTTATTAGGTGCACTAGATCGCGCGCTCAAATCCTGGCCGAAACCTCCGGAATTTTTACGAGGCTAAATAATTTCCTACGTGTTCCTTCTTTCAGAAGGTCAGTTTTAGTCTAGGCAAAATGACCAGATCGCTTCCTGGAAACTACTTAACCTACTTAACAAATAGCATAAGAAAAGTTTAATAACTTTTTAAGATGTTATATTTTTGGTTTCATTGTCCCTGGGGAAAGTCTGAAATCCCCTAAAGTTTTGTCTCTCCTTGTTCCACATTCAAACTTTGAAAAAGATTTGTGTTAAATTCTGAATCATGTCCGCGTGATAATCCTACAGTGTAGCAGCCAAATTCCCGAAAGGCTGTTATCTTTCTACCATCCGCCACTCGTCTCTCTACAACCTTGATCTCCCACTCTGGTCCCCGGTCCACTTCTCCCCCTGAACCCCCAAACCCCCCTCGGCCACGACCTCAGCATCTTTTCCAGCTTCTGTTGCAATATCCTGTTCCCGCGTGTCACTCTCCCAGTTTGATTTTGTAAAAGCCTTTGACAGGGACGACAGCTTAAAAAAATCTCCTTTCTTCGCTCGCTCTCTTAAAAGAAAAGAAAAAGTCTTGCCTTGCCTCGCTCGTCTCGGCACACACTCAACCCGAACGCCGCCACCACCCACAACTCTTTTTTTTTTTCAACTTCGCCTGGCGCCTGTGCTTTATTCTTTTTATTATTTTATTATTCGCTCTTTTTTTTTCTTTTGTCAAATTCTTGTCGTAACTTCTGCAGCGATTTCCAAACTGCGGTTCGTGGAAGTGCTACGAGAATGTCGACGTCCTACGGAGCCTAGTCTCAACTTGTCCTCGACTTTTTCTATATCTTTGGCAAATCATTTTTCGCCGTCTTAAGATATTTTATTTTTCGTTTAAGGAATCTTTTAATCGATCATCTCTAGACCGACTCTGTTAACTCATATTTATTGAAATAGGCGATCTTTACTCGTCCCGGGTTCGATTCCCGCCTCCTACAAAACACCATTTTATCCGCGCAATTAAGTTCAATTACAATTTCCGCTTCGTCGGTGATCTCTCTCACTCATGGCGTATGATGCGGTGTAGTGCGGACTATGCGTCGCGCGGACTATATTGCCCGGCGTCCGGCCCACCGGAAACGACGGTAAAACCTGACTAACTCCCATTTTTCAGAACGATTTGTCTGGAGTGGTGGAAACGACGATCCCTCATTCGTTGTTGCCGGGAAACAAAACTCTTTTTAGGTCGTATAATTTTGTTTTTATGAGCGAGATTGCGCTTCACAACGCGTCGTCGTCGTCGTCGTCTCCATCTCCGTGGTTGCCATGACGACGCCGGTCCTGGGCGCGGCCCACCTCGGATCCATCCTCGTATCCAAGATGTCGCCGGCGGCGGTCATTGTCCACCCTCCTTCTTGACCACCTCATGTCCATCGCCGGATGGGAACATCTTATAACATAACTCGGTTGCGCTGAACAACGGAAACTGGACGCTTGTGTCTCATTGGTTGTCCTCTTGTGTACAAAGGACACTGTTTTTCTCCCGGGGATATGTGGTGTGAAACTATCGATAGTACTTTAATCGATATTATTCATACAGACGTGCTAACAAAAATCTTTCTCGTTATATCGATAGTACTACTATCGCGCATCACTACGTACGCGTAAGCGTTGTATCCATTAGTCTTAAACGTTCACAGTCATCTTTACTTTTGTGACGTCATTATCCACAATCCCTCCTTTAAAACCCCAACCTCCAACCAATTCAAACTTCCCGCCTCTCAGTTGCCCCTAAGTGCCGGAAGATGGCGACACGTGTGCCTCGCCTCATACACGTCAAGTTCTTTGTTTTGAATTTAAATTCATATCTCATGAACGCAACAACATAAAAACCTGAAATAAGTTGCGTTGCATATTTCGCGATCCTGCGTTACGCCGTTGGTGAGCTACGATACAAGAGCGATCAACTATGTTTTTTTTAGTATTAGATTAACTGTAACCGATCCCATTCCACTATCCAGATGAATCTTCGAGTTTTATTTCTACCCCAATTTCAGATTGGTCTATAACGATGTTGAAAGTTTCTTAATTGCCTCTCTCTCAAAATTGTTAAGTTCCACACATTGAAAGAGCACCATTAAAAATGATCCCGTCTCTTATCCGCCGTCAAATCGTTTTCATTAGAAAATAATTGCTGTCTATCAATGAACTTTTGTAGTTAGTTTTTTTCTTAGAGTGATCATCGTTGAAGATTGCTCATATTGGAAGGGGCACGGCGACACACTGGAATTGTCAACGCCCCCTCTCCAAAAAATGCGCTATCGGCAATTCTGTTGACAGAAATGATGACGTTTCAAATGGGGTTGTCCGCAAATTGTATTTCGTTTATTATTCTTTCATCCGCCAGTGTCTGCTCAGACCTTGTGTTGTGTTTCTCTCTCGCTCGAGTGGTCAGTTCGGATCAAGTTGGTCAGCAGTAGACTTCTTTCTTTCTCTCTCGGTTTGGTCAAGCGATTGGTCGTGCGGATGAACAGATCCAACAATTGTTTGGCAAGAGACGACATGGTGGATGAAAACTTGTTTGTTTTTCGGCGCGTCCGACGCTCCCACGCCAACAATTTGTCCGACCCACCGTGTCCAGTTCAAACAGAGAAGTCCGGTCAAGCATAGTTGAATCCAAGTAGGCTTGGACCCAGGGTGCGTTTAGATATTAGCACAAGAGAGACGAGTCCGTGCTACAAAGATTACTACTGTTCATTTTCGAATGACAATTCACCCATCTTTCCTTCCATTCGCGAATTTGAAAACACGTGCTGGAGATGGAGAGTGGGTGCGTTTGATTTTTCATTCCATTCGGCCACGCGATCTGTATTTGATAAAAGCGCGTGCCGTCTCGAAGGCCAATTTCGCCCCATCGCTGCAATCAGTCTCAAGCGCGATTCGAAATTTCTCGAGCTTCTAGACGCAGTTTATAAAATTGTGCCGCGACAATCTGCTCGTTTTGTAGACTTTACGTCATTTGTGAATTTTTTTCTTATCGTTTGTTGGCCTTTTTTGTTGTGCTTTGCCACACCAATCATAGTAGTGAAAAGAAGATTGATTAATGTTATAGGCCCTAGCTTCATGTGTGTACCTAGCTACGTGCGCTGCAACTGGCCTGGCTCCGGCTTTTGTTGACTTTCTCGTCTTTTTAATCCCAACAAAACTGGCTGCTGCCAGAACGAGCCGTGATTTCTGGGTTAGGCTTGCTTTTCGATTATCGAACGCCAGCAGCCACACTGCGACTGTCGCGCCACCTACTATCCACCAAAGATAACCTTTTATTTCGTCATTTAGCTTCTCTCATTTTTCACTCGCTTTGTTGGTTTTTGATAAAAAAGTGCGACGTCACCACTTGTCGGGGGTCTGCTTCTATTCGAACGCCATCTGCTGAGATTTCTTGGTGATACAGTGGGGATGATGGCCTTCAAGGTCTGTCTGTAATCCTATGTTATAAAACAGAGATTTTGATTTTCCTGTTCGGAGACTAACTGTCGAACGGCTTAATGAAATCGCATAAAATTTAACATACACTTACTAAACCACCACAATTCGCTAGCGACGGAATTTCAAATCTCAATTTTCACGATAACATAATAAAACATCCGTTACCAAATTTTGGATAATCTCCCTTTCGCTTCAAGCTTAAAAAATGGCGTCTCCACATCTAAAGCATGACGTCGTCCATTTCACGAGACAACCAAGCAAACCAGATAACAGTTCCAACCAAGTAAACCAGATAACAGTTCCAACCAAGCACACCATACCACATACTATTACCAGAATAATATCTTCAATATAAAAATAAAATAACAATATGTTAACCATAAAATAATCAAATAGATATTTTAAAAAATTATTCTTTTTCAATTTAATATAACAATTGTCAACCCAGGCAAAGTCGGGTAAATATAAAAAATATGAAAAAATATACGCCCATTCTTGGTGCCCTCAGGTTTCGCCCCAAAACGTACAATGTGTTCCAAAAGAAAAGGCCTAACTTCTGGAATAATTAATCAAATTGTTCGAAATTTTGCGACCTCGATGCCTACTCTTTTGAATTTCTAAAAGATAGGTGGCGCTGTATTACGGTGACGTTGTAAAATCGTTTGCTGCAGAAACAATATGTGAAGAGTCGTCAACAAAGACGGTTCGTTTGAAGATCGGTCGTCAGCACTAGTTTTGAGGAACGTCGTTTCCTGTTTGCTCGCCCTTAATTAGGACTTCCCCGCATTGCATGTTTGGTCCGTAGACAGAATCAAAAGCTCCCCCTGCTCGCAACACTTCCACGCATAACTCGGAGAAGAGGCTGCGCACAAAGTGCTCGCACTGACATTTGTGCGCTGCTCAGCCTGCGTTCGAATCTTGTATTTCGTGTATATGCCAAGACGGCCACCAAACTGACATCGTTAGGAACTTGCCGAGACATGACGAACAACTCCCGAGACTGCCCGGAAAAGAATAATGTCTTCTCCGCTTGGCGTTCCGACATTTACATCCGTAAAATGAATGTCGAATATTATTCCCGTAACTGACGAGACTGTCGCTGGTGGGAGGGGGTTAAGGGGAGGGAGGAAAGACCATAAAATGGGAATTGAGTAGACGAATTTTCCAGTTAACGGATAAAAGCATTTTGGTTGGCTCCGTTTATGTTTTCTCAGACTTCCAGCCGCGTTCTTAAAGATGGCGCTGGTGTCGTTCCGAGAATGAAGGAAGGAGAGAGTAGGGAGGAAAAGAGTAAGGGAAGAGAAACGAAGTCATCATAATTCCCTTTCAGATGACATTCGTCTGATCGTTTATCAAAGGCGTCTCTGCATTTTCGAGACGAAGTGCTTTGGCAAGGAAGACGCGACCAACGATATCTACGGAATAGACTCACTAAACCCGTTTCGTGCGCATTTTTCAGATCCACTTCACATACGATGACAGTTTTTCCTCCTGTCCGAGAGACGACTCTCGCGTCCTCTCGACTCTGAAACTGTCCTTGGAAATAAGACGAGACACTTTGAATGTTGTAGAGAATTTCGGATGTGAACACGTTTTACGGCGCATTTCTCAAATTCAAGTCTCTTTCGCCTGTGTGTGTGCAGCACTTGTAGTACAACTTGTGTAAACGATCGCTGGCAGACAGTTACGGGAACCCGGATATTTATGTGTGTTGTTTATGTAGACGAAGGACGCCGTAGAACTGCACCTAGTACAGGGTGACTGCTCCTAACATCCGCGGCCAACTAGCCTAGAATTTGTGTCGAGGAGATGTTGCGGGTGTTGCCAAGAGTGCGGCTAATAGGACGATTAAGACTGTATACACTTCTCTGGTACACGCGTAGTTTCGATATTTCAAAGCTCGCTTCATTTGGATATAGATAATTGTGGCGTCACTCGTGTGTCATGCTGGGGCCGTGACGGTGTGACGTCACCCGAGTGTGTACTCGGTTGCCGCTAATCGTCGAACAATCATTTTGTGCGGAAGTGTAGCCGAGGTGACGAGAATGGCTGGATAATATGTTGGTGGAAGATTAGCGGACGCGTCCCGTTATTGCGTAACCTTTGCTCGAATACCTGCGCGCATTTTACAAACGTAACGTCATCACCCCGACTACAAGTGTCGGGCGAAGGTTGCGTTCGTGTCCTCTCGAGGACATGCTCGGGAGAAGGTTGCGTTTTGATATTGGAACGGGAGAGGAGAGTCCATGCTAGGACGAGGGAGTCCTGCTCGTTCTCGAATGACGAGTCGCCCGTCTCAAATGCGCTCACGTTAATTTCACGTGCGCGGTAGAAGGTTGCGTTGGACATTGGAACAAAATGGGGTGTCCGTGCTTGGACGAGAAAGAACTGCTCGATCTCGAATGACAATTCGCCCATCTCAAATGTGCACGTGAATTTCAACCCGGTGCCGGAGAGGGGTGGCGTTTACTTTCAAAACTATTTGTCCACGCGACCATTTCGGGAGAGCGACTCTCTGAGATCTCGAAGCACCATTTGCCCCACTTCCGAGCACAATTCGAATTTCTCGAAAAAAGTTCAAGTACATCTATGACGTACATTCTTAAACTTGATTCGCTTTTTATGAAACTTTGTAATCCGGTTCCTAGTTATTACATTCTTTTTAAAACGTAGAAACGATAATTTCATTAAATATTTCGTCATGGAGACATCTTTTCAATTGAATATTTGCTTTGATTCGTTCGATATACATGTAAATATTCCGTTGACGGAATTTGTTATTTCAATTAGCTGTCATTCAATTTAGCCCACGCTCGAGAAATGACATTCGGTCGCTGTAATCATGCAAATGTGGGGGAGAAGACACCAAAAATATTGGGGCGGAAAAATGTCTCCCCGCTTAAAGAAGAGAGTTTGGTTGTTTTTAGTCGAGTACGTATGTCGCTGTAAAGTGCGCCAAAATGGGGTCGTCTGGCAGCCCTGGCTGTGGCCGGAACCGAAGAACGGCGAAAGGTCGTTGACCCGTTTGGCGGGTCTCCAATCTTCAAAATGATATTTTGTGGGTCGCCTCGGAATTCGTTTCCTTCTCCAAACCCGTGCCAATGGACCCGGCTTCGTCCGGGCTCTGAAACTATCGCCTATCGCGCATCATTTTTGCTTTTGTGACGTCATTAACCACACTCCCTCCTTTTACGCACAAACTACAACCTCATTCAAATCTCCCGCCTCTCAGTATCCACCAAATGCCGGTAGATGGCGACACATGTTACATGTTCTCCCCATACACCATGCTCAGAATCTGCGATGTTTTTATTTATATTATTCATATATCATAAACGGATAATAATAGAGAACCTAAATAAGTTACGTTGACCTTAGAATTTGCGGATCTACGTTCAGTGTAAATTTAACGGTGCTGAGTTGCGCCGTTGGTGAGTTATTGAATCGCAGATTCTGTGATATTTTTGTTTATTTTTTTCAATTACAATGAACGTGGCAACAATAAAACCTAAAATATGTTACGTTGACATTAGAACCGTAGAATTTGAGGCACTACATTCACTGTAAATTTTATGGCGCCACGTTGCGCGGTTCGTGAGCTATCGAAGCACGAGTTGAGAAGAAAGAAACACCCAAATTTCTTGTATTTGGTGGTTGTTTTTTGCTTGTGTTTTGTGGCGCCAGTGTGGCTAATCTCCCGAATCCCATGAAGCGCATCCCGTCTCTCTGTCTTTTATTTTAATACCCAAAAAAAAGAAATCATCCAATTCCAACTCTTTTTTTCCTTTCTCACTTCTTTCTCTCTTCTTCTCTGTTTCAGATTCGGTTGTACGAGAAGCTGGAGACGACGGAGGAACGACGTAAGACGGCGAGAGAGATCTACGACAACTTCATCATGAAGGAGCTCCTGTCGCACACGCACGTACGTTAACAATCTTACGTCAATCTGCTTCTTCTTCTTCTTTTCTTTCTGGTGTCTTGCTGTGTGTGACGCTACGTCAAGTTTCTCCGACTTGTTAATTTCCAACCCAACCTAACATTTGGTGGTTTTTGTGTCTCGTTTCGCAGATCTACTCGAAGGAGTCTGTGAGCCAAGTGCAGAAGTACCTGACCAAGAACGAGGTGCCAGTCACCCTGTTTGAGGTAATTGTAATCGCCGCGGCAGATACGCGGTTGCCGTGCGGATGATCTAACGAGTCGGAGGCGGCTGATTGTAAACTGACCCAAAGATCACATGACTTTACTATCCAGTTCTTAATTAACCAGAAGTAAACATGGTGTCTCCAAATAATTTTCTATCAGTTTATACATTTTAGAAAATTATTTTCAATCCATATTTCTCTGGGAAAACATTAGTCCGAGATCAGTTTTTAATTCGTGAGTTGATTCGTGTTTTTTTTTAAAAACAATTTTTCAGCCCTACATCGAAGAAATATATAATCATCTGCGGGGAGACGTTTTTAGAAAATTTATTGAAAGGTAAGTGACACCTGCAATTTTGCTGGCCTGCATTATGAATTGGATGGGATGGGATAGGGGTTGTGGCGACGTCCGATTGTCCACTCGCCGCGTCCTGACCACTTGGCCAAATGACCAAACTGTCACCTGGTTTGCTATTTGTGGGAGCACTCGAGGACTCGGGGGGAAACGGGAGCACTAAATTGAATGTGGAATGCGATCAACCGAGTTGATGTAGTTGTTGGTGGGGATCTCTACGTGGGTGGTTTTCTTTTGTCGGCGCCTTCTGGTGGTCGTTCTACAGAGTCGAGAATTATGTTATGGCAAGCGCTTAGGTGACGTGATCACGGGTTCAATTCCCGGTCGAGACCTCTGGAACTGTTCGAGCACGTCACACCAACAGTGAGGAGGAAAACGGATCTCGAACCGACGTGAGGGGATCGGGTATCAGGCAGGTGCTGCCCTCTGGTGGCACGGACGAGGATATTGCTGCCTCTTGTTTTATTATTTAGGATTTCAGAGTCTTGATTAATTAGCGTATTTTTCCATTTCATTTCAGTGACAAGTATACACGGTTCTGCCAATGGAAGAATCTGGAACTGAACATCCAGGTAGGTGTGAATATCGATCGATCGATGTGTCGTGTCTCTCTCTCGCTTTCCCTCTTTGAGGTGTTTTTTTTTGTCGCTCTGTGCACTTGTTCTATTGTTTGTCGCTAATGGTTGTCCACTTCCGTTTTCTGGTCGCGTCCAGCTCACGATGAACGACTTCAGCGTGCACCGAATCATCGGACGAGGTGGATTCGGAGAGGTCTACGGATGCAGGAAGGCGGACACCGGAAAGATGTGAGTTTTTTTTATTTATTTTTCACTTCGAAGTACAGGAGTTTCTGTCCCCATCTTAATGCTTCGGCACGACCACCAGTGACTTCATCTCGAGACACTCGACTTGTCTATACTTTATTATCTGGTTGATTGATTTGCTCGCTTCACTCGGTTGTCCTCGTCAGGATAACTTAAGTAACTAAAAAAAAGACACTGCAGCATATGATTTTTAAAAAAGAATAAGTTTTCGAAACGTTTCATAAATTTATTATTATTATAAACAATTCGGGATCTGGTGGGGCAAATGTCGCTGGCATCACGGGTAGCACGTGATTGACGCACGTGAGAGCGACGACAGCGCCATTTTCAAGTAAAGTGGAGACGCCAATTATTGGCAATGCTTGAAACTTCAACGACTGATACCTCGAGAAATACCCAAAATCGAGATCTGAAATAAGTTGCGCTCGACTACAAATTGACGGAACTATCTACAACTCTAATTTGATTCAATTTCGTTAAGCCATTCGTAAGTAAACACCAAGGCGAATAGATTAAAGAAAAAAATAAACACTTTTAGGGTTATAATATAGATAACGAGGCAATTTTTTTAAACGGTCATTTACTTCACTAACCCTACTCCACATCCTAATATAAAATCCTGACTAATATTCTGATACATCCAAGTCGGGACAGACATTTTTCGACATATTAAATTGCTCGAGCCACTCAAACTCGGGTTCTTAAACATGAATAAGATACACGTTCCTGTCTTTTGAGTTTTTCTTTTCTTCTCAAGTTTGTTACCTCGCTGAAAAAAAAATATCTTGTGAATCTGTAATTTCTTTGAGCGGTTGTCTAGTTACAGTTGGCATGGAAGAGGCGAAAAATTCGTTTAACTTTCGTTTCACTTTTCCATCCGTCTCATTTTAATTCTCGATTCCTCGTCTCGCTTTCGCGACGTGTTTGTCGTGTATCCCGTGTGTGTGTGTCCATAAATGAAATAAAAGACTGGCAATGTTGAGGAATGTTGGAGAGGCGACAGTCTGATGCATAATTGATGAGCGAGCCGACGTCACACGTTTGTTCCGGAGCCGGGCGTTGCGTGTGTGCACTTGACACTGGCCCATGAATAATTAATTATTACGTAAATCATGTTTGTTTGCTCCTCACTTCGTGTTTGCGCTGGAAATGGATTACTAAATATCTTATCATCTTTTATTGTTCACTTAACGTTTCAAATGCTAAACCACGCTTTCGAGCCACGCTCAAAACGCGGACTCAACGAACATGTGCTATTGTTTGGGGACATGCCTCGAGGAGGCGCTACTTTGGAATGCGACTACACATTAGAATTTAAATAATTTCGATTTCAAATATCATCACAAACATAATTTAAATTGATTTTGAAAATAAAATGACACTTATCAGCTGTTTATTTTTTTAAGTTGTACAGTTGCGAACATTTATTCTTTAATACATAGGTATTAATTGGAAGTGCTGGATTCAATTTAAATTTATTAATCGAAAATAATTTAATTTATTTCTTGATTCTATGTTACCAGCTGTTTTTTTTAAAGTTGTACAGTGGCTAATATTTATTTTTAAATATCTATTATAAATTTAAAGTGCACCTGTTACAATTTAATAATTAATTTAGAAAATCAGTTTCAAGTTTGATTGGTGAATTTGAAATTTATCTCTAAATTACATTGGCCACGATTTATTTATCCGTTTATTTTTTTTGCCGATATTTTTCAGCCAAAACATTGTTCTTGTCACAATAGAAATTAGATTGTGTCCTAATTTAGCTTGAATTTTAATTTCTGCTCATCCCACAGGTACGCCATGAAATGTCTGGACAAGAAGCGAATCAAGATGAAGCAAGGCGAGACGTTGGCACTCAACGAGAGGATCATGTTGTCTCTGGTCAGCACAGGGGTAAGTGGACACACTCCAAGCGCTCAAAATAACATTACTTTCTCACCTTTTGTCCCATCGTGTGGCATTCGGCCAAACGAACAGACAATTAAGTCTTCTATAAAGTGTCTTCACTTTCACCGTGTGACTTCGACCTTCGCGCCTGGTCAATCAAAAAACGGATCATTATCTTTCCCCCGATGATGACCACCAATCAGTTTCGGAAATTCGAGACGCCCAGCTGCGAATTTTTCGATATCGAAAACTAATTAAAAAGTTGTGTTGGCGTGCGAGACCACTTTGGCACCGAGCCGCGCACCTTCCGATCGAATAGGCCAGCTGCCAAGGTCGTAGCAAGGTCGTTTTTTCTATTTACAAATCGTGAGATGTGACGATTATAATGATTAGTTGTGTCGGGAGGATATATCGCGTGATGATTCTAATGTAATAGCAAGAACCTCACGAAATAAAAGTGATAGGGTCCGCTCAATTATGTTCGGCGATGTTATAATTACTGTATTCTCTTTTTCCACACCCGCCATTCCACCAAACAGGCTGACTGTCCGTTCATCGTGTGCATGACGTACGCTTTCCATACGCCAGACAAACTCTGCTTCATCTTGGACCTCATGAATGGCAAGTGATGTCATAGCTCACTCTCTTCTTTGCTCATTATAATTTGAATAATATTGAGATGGTTATCATTGGGGGGGGGGACCAGATTGTTGACCGGATTTAAATTCAATTTTTAATCTACTTGGAACCCTGCGGTTGTATATTGGATATACGGAAGACGAGAGACGGTTTAATGAAAAGATGGTTGATGGTTACCAAATTTCTACTAAAACCAGGGGTCTGGTGTCTTATATTGCGTTTTATTTCGAACAGGTGGCGATCTCCATTATCACCTGTCGCAGCACGGAGTCTTCAACGAGCACGAGATGAAATTCTACGCGGCCGAAGTCATCCTGGGCCTGGAGCACATGCACCGACGCTACATCGTCTACAGGGACCTCAAGGTAATCACACCTGTCCTGTTCTGGCAACTCCTCGATTATATTCATCGATACATTCACTCTACACGTTTTATTTTGTCGAACTGTTGACAATTTTTCTATTTCGTTTCTCGACGCAGCCGGCCAACATTCTGCTGGACGAGCATGGTCACGTCAGAATATCCGACCTGGGTCTGGCCTGCGATTTCTCCAAGAAGAAGCCGCACGCCAGCGTGTAAGTTTGTAGTTCTTCTCTTTATTCATCTCCAAAATGTCCGAGCGTGAGTCCTGACTCCTAGCCAATGAATTGAAGTGATTGTCGGTTGACTTTAATTGCTGTTGTCTTTCCTGCTCCACCAGAGGAACTCACGGGTACATGGCGCCCGAAGTTCTGTCCAAAGGAACGCCGTACGACTCCAGCGCCGACTGGTTCTCCTTCGGATGCATGCTTTATAAATTATTGAAAGGGTGAGTTGAGTTGGCGCCGCTAATTATAATCCGTACCGGCATTGAGATGGACTCGATAGCCTGTCCTCCACCAAATTGCTTACAATTAATATTATAATTGATACGAACTTGTTTCGTGTTTCTAAATTTAAAAAAACCAGGCACAGTCCATTCAGGCAACACAAGACCAAGGATAAACACGAGATCGACCGAATGACCCTCACCATGGTAAGTAATGTGTGGGATTAATTGATCGAAAACTATTTGTCCAGCATTTGCCAAAACTGTCGCTTACATCGGCGTCCAAAAAACAAATTGATGACACCAATTAATTAATTGTTGGCGCCACCCCCCGCACACAGAATGTGGAGTTGCCAGAGGCGTTTTCCATGGAACTGAGGTCGCTGCTCGAAGGTCTGCTTATGCGGGACGTGGACAAGCGAGTGGGATGCAGAGGACGAGGGTAGGTTGCGAACGCCACCTGGCGACAAATTCGTCAATCCCCGCCAGAAGCGAGACATTGCGTTTTGTCCTTTTTGAATTTGAGAAGGGAATTGACTGGGCATGTTTCCGTCATCTTGAGCAGATCCGACGAGGTCAAGGAGCACGCGTTCTTCTGCGGTGTGGACTGGCAACAGGTGTACATGCAGAAGTATCCGCCGCCTCTCATTCCGCCCCGCGGCGAAGTCAACGCGGCCGACGCCTTCGACATCGGATCCTTCGACGAGGAGGACACCAAGGGAATCAAGGTGAGGGGAGGCCTGGGCAGCCACTCTAGCTAGTTTACTGTACTTAAGCGTAGTTGATACGTGATGTGACCGGATGTGTTGCGTGTTTGTAGCTGACCGATGCCGATCAGGAGTTGTACAAGAACTTTCCGCTGGTCATCTCGGAGCGGTGGCAACAGGAAGTGGCCGAGACTGTGTTCGACACGGTCAACCAGGAGGCGGACAAGATGGAGCAGAAACGTCGATCCAAACAGAAGGCCAAGTTCGGACAGGACGAGAAAGGTGTGACCACACTTCCCTCTCATGATTTCTTATTTAAGAAATTGTCAGTTTGAAATATTTTCCAAACGTTTCCATTGTTTGGGCAAGTGTTGTTTCATCGTCGACGTTGTTATTTCTCGTTCTCGCAGAGTCCGACTGCATAATCCACGGCTACATCAAGAAGTTGGGCGGTCCGTTTGCCTCAGCCTGGCAGACAAGGTACGCCAAACTCTATCCCAATCGACTCGAACTGCACACGGAATCCGGAAGCGCCAAACCGGAGGTACAAATCTTTCTCGCCGACATCCTCTCACCTCTTCCCGCCACTTTTTTATTCATTACCTTTTTTCCTGAACCTGAAATTGAATTTTGCCAGCTCGTCTTTATGGACCACATCGACGAGGTGTGCTCTGATTTTGTGCAAGTGAAGGGCGAGCAGTCCATCATTCTCAAGACGAAGGAGGGCAAGATCGTCTTGACCAATCCGGTGAGTTAAGAAGTGCGATCTGTTCGTCCACCAGTGGCTCAATTAGGATGTCATGTTTTTCTTTAATTTTTTCTCCTATCGTCGTCCTCTCTCTTGACTGAACCGCCGAACAGGACGAGATCGGACTTAAGGAATGGGGCATTTCGCTGCGTTCGGCGCACAAATGCTCGCTGGAGCTGCTCAGCTCGATGGCCAAGAAGGCGGGCAAGATCTACGGCACGGACACTAACAATAAGAACCCGATCATCCCGCGCAATCCCAACTGCCACCACCCGCCTGTCCACCATCACACCTGAGCCAACTCACTCTCCACGCTCGAACCGGAAGGAGGAAGGAAGGGTGAGTCGCACCTCAGCCTCTTTTCACGCACCAATCCGCCCCGCACCACCGATCACCCGCGGCGGCACGTGCGGTGGCGCCGGGGCAGGAAACGATCCGGAGCGCCGCGTGGCGGAAATGGTGCGGGGACAGGACCACCACAGGTCACCACATCTCCGTGGAGCTCCACTCTCGATACAGTTGAGTCCAAAAAAGAATTCAATGACGTCAGTGTACGCGTCGTCCAAAAAATAGGCCGAATTTGTGGGATTTGTTTAGATATAAATTTCGATCGGATTTAATTGTTGTTACGATTATCGACGGTTTCTTCGAGCCGCAAACCCTCGTCGACAACTTGACGATTTGTGACGACTTGGTGTCTGATCCAAAATTGTTTCCTCTGTGACTGTTCCCCCGCTCGCGTTGTGGACTGGACAGTGGAGGGAGAGCGGTCAGTTTCTCTTGTTCCAGCGACCCCCGAAAAAGACAACTTATCTCTTTCCGCGCTCCTCCCGTCGTCAGTTTGGTACGATGGCCAATTTGTTTGGGGAATTTGTTTCCCCTCCTGGTACCGAATTCGTTGACAAGTTTGTACATGTTGTATGAACGTTTTTTTTTTAATGAAAATATATATGTATTTACAATTTCCCAAGGTGCTACATTTCTGGTGCGGAGCAGCTTTTTTAATTTCATTTCTCCCTGGATGCGTTTTTCTCTTTTCAACGTGCGAATGAGACATGTGTCTGCGTTTCTCAACCACACATTGCAATTTCCCCTGACAAATCCCCTTTAAAATGAGTTGTTCGAACCACTTTTTTTGGCAAAGTGTTTGTCGTTCTTTTTCGTTCCATCATCCGCGGTTGGTTTGTATTCGGTTCGGATTCGGTGCGGCTCTTGAACTGTGCGGTCAGAGTGGATCATTGGCGATTTGTTGACGCGGGATCCGTCGAACTGCGGTTGATAGGACGAAAATTGCGGTTCAAATCGCAAAGTCTCCTGAATCGAGTGCTAGATAATGGTTTTTCATGTCTAATAGAATATGTCTTCACTACTTCAAGGTTATGGTGTCACTTAAAAACAAGGAAATGGAATATTTTTCGGATAATATCGGATCAGCGAGCGAAAAAAAAATCATTTCCTCGAATCTCGATATCACTGATCGTTATATTTTGTTTCCCTGGAGGATACGAATTTTTAATGTTGACATGACAACGAGGTATATCTGGTTCTCTGCTGTTTTGATGCGGTCGATTCCGACCCCTGACCCCTTTTTCCATTCACCTCCAATTTAATTTATTGATTTTGTCGAGAAAGTGCTGCAAAAATGCCACACCTGGCTTGAGGTGCGCAGCTCAAAACGATTCGCAGCTGTTTATTGTGAACTCTATTTTTGGATGAATTGACAAAATGCTGGAAACCAATTTTTAAAAAAAACTATTTTACTTAATCTCTGGGCTGATCGAGATCCTTACTATAAGTGAATCTGATCAGATTTAATCTGGTTTCTTTGAAGTTTTGTCCGCGGATTATGAGCGAGTCAATCTGGAGAAAACTTCCTCCATCTGAATACGAAACATGAAAATAAAATGAGGTAATCATCCCCCGAAAGCCATATAAAAAACTAAATGTTGTGTTTTTTTAATTATTATTATTTCTTACGAATGTCGGTTTAACCATCGAATTTCAAGTTTGCTTAAATGTTCATGCTTTGCATGTGCCGGTAAAGTTGAAAAAAGGCTGTAAGTACTCTGTACTTTTTTTAAATTATTATCATTATTATTATAATAATTATTATTGTTATATTATGACGCGTTCTCGTTAATGTTGATGTTGTAAATATATTGCTCGTTGCGAGGGATTTTTCAAAGATCGGGTTTTGGGATTTCTTTTTTGTTTATTTTATCCTAGTTGCATGGGCCGAGTATTTTTCCCTAAATAAGCATGCAGGGTGCGTTAAATATCGGAACAAGATAGGTGAGTCCGTGCTAAGGCAACAATGCAGTGCTCGTTTTCGAAAGTTCATTCGCCCGTCTCAAATGTGCACGTGAATTTCAAACGTACTGGTTAGGGCTGCGTTTGACTTCCAATGCTATTCGGCCACGCGATCTGTGTTTGGGGAAAGCGGCTGCAATCTCGAAGGCTCATTTTGACCCAATCTCAATCGCGATTCAAAATTTCTCTCAAGTCAGCTCAGGGTATGCTCATACAGTGCTGTAAAACTAGGACATTTTTTGTGCAAGTTTTCAAATTTTTGTTAATAACCCACCAAATTATTCTTCTCCTCTCCAAAATCATGACGTATTTGTTTATTGTCTGATGATTATTTTTCGCACCTCTATTTGCATCCGTCACTGTGTGTGTGTGTGTGTGTGTGTGTGCAGAATTGTGGAATAAATTCGTTTCCTGTCGACCAAAATAACAACAACCCTTTTCTGTTTAAATGAAAATAACTGACCTCATGTAGCCGGTGCTCTAATCTGAACCTCTCTCTCGTGTCGCCTCTCGAAGCCACGCGGCAGAGGTCATCAGAAAATGTCCCGTAAATTATTTCCGGGACTTCCAACCATACAAACCCTAACCAATTGTAAATATTATAAACCAGTGTTTCTTTTTTTGTTGTACCCATCATCTAGGATGAGCTTAAAAACTCCGTATAACCATTTTTACAAATGCCGGTGTTGGTTCCACGATTTCATTGCCAGGTCGTGAAAGGTCAACTTATCCGCCGCTCCTTACTAGTAGCGTTCGGAATCGATGTTCACCATTGAGGGACAGTGACAATTTGAAAAAATGATGTTCGATAGTTTTTGAATGTGTTTTTGTGAACTTCCGGTCGCCGAGTTCTCTCTCTTTTTTTGTATGTGGCGGCGAAACCGAGCGTGTTTGTCGATATTTCTGCTGTAATCACATGACCATATATGCATCAGAGATCGACTGTAAATATATGCAAAAAAAGATATCCTGTCACCAATTTTTTTGGTTGTGTAGAATGAACCGAACAATTCTACCCAGTTTCCTGTTTTGTTTTTCTTTTTCCCACCCACCTACCATGTTCCCCCAAATATCTTCCCGAATTTCCACCACAACTCCAAACAAAATTCATTCCCAGTTAGATCCTCTAGTTGCTTCTATTGTACATCTGGTTTTGTAACTTTGTATAAATCATCTTTCCTTCGATCAAGGGAGGGGGGAAAGTGTTATATATATATAAATATATATATATATATATTATGCGGTAGAATTTATTGTCGGCAAAATGACCGGAAAAAATAAATCTGAAACACAGTCTTTGTTCTTATTACAGTCGTTATTTTTTACTTGGTGTGTCGTAAGTGCTACTTATTTATTTCAATTTCATCCAGTTGTGATAAAAATGAATTTGGTAAAATTAGAAATAATATTTGAAAATGTAGATAAAGAAACGGTGCATTTTTTTCTGCTCATAGCTCTCTCATGACTCCAATCATGGTGGAACTCAGGATCAATTGTAGGACTCGTCGTAGCGCAGTTGGTTTAGCGACTGACTGTGGTTTCGGCGGTCCCGGGTTCGATTCCCGGCGCGGGCTCTCGAAAATTTCGATCCCGGGGTACTGGTCGTTCCCCCTCGCATAGTGCCTGAGCACCATGAGAGGGACGTAATGCCTGTAGTGAGGTTGACTACAGTTGATTTTGAAAAAAAAACTTACGTCATCAGTAGTCACCTACACTGATTGATGAAATTCAATTGATAACTATGGTTATTGAGATATTAGAAATAAAAGAAGGTAACCTCCTTGGCGCCTCAAGACAAATGAGTCGAAATGGAATATTTTTAAAAAAGCGTGGGAAATATATTTTCGATTTGTTCTTTCAATTCTGTGCAATAGATGTCCCTGCCATCTGGCGATCAGTATGCGAACTATTGCCCATAGACCGAACCAGGGTGCCCAAATCCAGATAAGTCAGTCGGCAGAAAGTGCTAGCGGTCGTTTGATGACGTCACTACCAGACCTCCTTCCTTCGTAGCGTCCGGGTATCGCGGAAGCAAGAGAATACTGCTTTATGTAAATTTAAAATGGCGATATCGAGGGTGTGAATTTGAACTGCATTCTTCGTTCCTTTTTGTATTGTTCTTAACTTTTTGTATTTGTTCGAGATGAATCAGGATTTCTCAGTGTCGCCTGAGGTTGTAGTGGAGGAGGTAAGATATGCAGAAAGTGTCCTTTGGCCCTTTTCTTGATGTGAGCGGCTAAGCCTAAACTTTACCCTAGACAAAGTTGTTTGTTATTGTCCACTGGCCATATTAGGCCTGACCCTAGTACGCACTATTTATGCCTAGGCTATCCTAACCCATGTGCTAGGCAAAACCCAAATCTTCATTAACATCCCTTCCCCACACTTACGGAAATCGCCATAATGCCATGGCGTAATCTCTCATCTAAATCTATTTTCAGTCGCGTCCTACGTTCTGGAGGAGATCCTCAGGCAATCGTGGTGGACGATCATGATGAAGAACATGGAGCAGTACATCAGAGTCTACGAAACGCAGGAGCAGCGAGCGTAACAAAGACAACCTAACAGTGAGGTGAGCGAGAACTGGGCTTTCACACGTCAGGGGACTGTGTGGCGAATGATGGTAACATTACCGAATGGACGCGGCGTTTACATGTGCATGAAACAAATGATTTACATATATTTATCCCTGAGAAGTAGTACTCGATACGCGGTACACCACAGTTCATTTGTATTAGTACATGTCATTGTGTTGTACGACTCGTTGTAGCCCAGTTGGTTTAGCGACTGACTGGCTCGGCGGTCCCGGGTTCGATTCCCGGGGCACTGGTCGTTCCCCCTCGCTCAGTGCCTAAGCACCATGAGGGGGACGTAATGCCTGTAGTGCGGTTGATTAGTTGATTGGGACAGAAATTCTCCTGATTAGCTAGAACTAGGAGCGCATCTAAAAAATATTCTCATAGTTTTATTCTAAAATGATGTACAAACGTAAAAGCATTCCAAATGTTTTGAATGCCAATATTAAGTCAACAAAATAGTACCGTTACCTTTTTGTACTTTAGTGTCGAGAGATAAACCCTTTTCATTATTATAAAATGAAACAGGACATTAATATTACATATATTTCTTTCAATTTGTATTTTAATTGTATTGTTAATTCCCTCCGAATTAAACATTCCAAGGAACGAGACAAATCTGATCACAATATTGTATTGTAGTGGTAGTATTTGTGAGAGTTAATTCTTACAGAAATGTTTAATTATCTTTTACACGATGCAATGAAGTAATTTGACCCCAGCTGGGCGTTGTTGGTTAGTCTCTTGTTTTATTCTCCGAGCATTGAGTTGCGGTTCCGAATCTCCTCTCGAGTGTTATTCAACCAAACATATTAATTAGTTTTTTTCTCCAATCAGCTAGTCATTTTTTGTGCCAGTTTCCTACTTTGATGCCCCGTGTCGTGACCCTTCACTTTTCTATTTTTTGTGGTAACAGTCGTGACAGCTGTGATTTGGTCGCCAGGGTTAAAGTTGGGGATCGAATTCAGCGAATTGCCTATCTTTAATAGTTATTACAAGTTATCTGTAGTTCTTTGGAGAAAATAGAAACTAAAATTGGATACGTAATAATCTTGTTGGCTGTGACATTTAGACACTTTTTTGTGACTTTGGTTCTTGATCTGAAGAAAATTTGATGATACTGAATCTTGACTCTTGATCTTTGCAGAGAGCAAATTGACGCTATGAAGAGTGAGGAATGAAGACCGCCGTTTGTGTTTAGGTGAGACTCCTTTTGAACTTTTAACTGCGAACCTGTATTCTCTTATTTTTTCATCTACTCTAAACACTTTGTGGATAATCGATTAAAGACTGAGTGTCTCCACACCGAGGATGTTAGGATGAGAAAATTTGAGACAGGCACTGTGTCCTTCATATCTTGTGTGTAACGCCACATTTTGTGTTGCGAAAATGAATTGTTAGATTTCATCAGAGACTGGTCATTCGACGTATATTTTTATTCTCCTTTAGGATGCCTTATACAGAGATTAAACAGAAAATTAAATGTTTACACAGAGATTAAAGAAATGTTTAACCCGTAATGAGACACCCAAAATTTGAAGTTGGACTTAGGATATTTTTGGCGCGCCCAATTTTTTTTTTCAATTTTTGAAAATATTTGGTTATTGGGTAAATCATTTACCCGGTTACTGTGAGTCTCCATATGGTTTTTTTTATTCACCAAGTCAAATCACAAGTAAATATCAAGTGAAAGTTACAAAAACAATTATTCAGTCATAGATAATTTATTCACTTTAGGCACAGAACATAAAGGCATTAACATAAAGCTTTAAACCAACAATCTAGATTTTCACCAAGACTAACTCGACATTTTTTAGTTTTTTTTAACTAATCAGGCGTAAGTTACGTCCCCTCATGGTGCTTGGGAACGAGTATTTCCTTTCTTAAGGTTTGTTGCACCTAGAAGCAAAAAAAAATAGAAACACTTAATTACCACTGAAATCAAATAACTAGCTTTCAAAATTTTAATTATGGACGGAATTGTTTTTATCTAGTTTCGAGAGAGCATTCACGCTAAGCATGGTAGTTTTTACACATACAATAATGGAGAGATTGAAGGACTGCAATCAGGATAACGGCTACAAGATTCGCAGGAAACGTAGTTTATTATCCGAGAAACTAACTTAATAATTATTACTTGCTCGTTGAGATGATAAAATAATAATCACAAGAGTTATGTTACAACTTGGAGATGTAGGAACACAAGTTATAGATATAGTGAGTACGTGAACATATTTATATAATCATGGCCAAGCCCACCTTCGAATATGTATTCATCCTCTAGGGCTGATCACGGCGAAGAGAGGATGAATACATATTCGAAAGCACGGTTTTTCAATCTCTCCATTCTTGTATTTACTACCGTCGGCGTTTACATCATCTCCATGGTAGTTTTTAATTATATAAGAGTTTAAGAGCAGTTTTCAGAATCCATTTCCAAGGTAGCACTCACAAATTTTATTTTTTCTAATTTATTGGTAAATTCTTCCCCATGTTTCCGTGCGCTTCGAACATTAGAGCCGATTAAATCTGAATATCGAAAATCCCGCGGACAATTTTATTAGTTCTTGCATTTACGAACATAATACAATACAGGCACATGTTTAAAGTTATCTTTAAAGAATGAAGTGCACAATGATTTCTAACCTTTTTTCCTGAATGTTATCTGAATGTCAAACGAAAAACAATGAATGTTTAATGTTATTTTGCCAAGAATACTAATAGTCGGCAAATGATCTTTCAACAAGATGCACTCAACTAGAGCTTCTAGATTATTTATCTCTGCAAATTTATTTCGCAGATGTCAAGCGCTAAACTCAAGATACAATGTCGCCACAAATTGCAGTTGCATATACATCTGAAGAATGAAAGATTGACCTTCACACTCCAACCTCACGAATCCAGGTAATTCAATAAACTAATTTAAAAAAATTAAAGCGTGAAACTGCAGTTTCAACTTAAGATTCCATACGCAAACTTCGCGACCCACCAAAATGTTAACCCTTGGAACTAAACTAACAATCGCGAAGCACATTTATTTACAAGTGTAAATTTTAGCCATTTTCCTCCTCACATTTTGTAGCTAAACAAAGTTCAACAAATTTCTATGCTCGAGTTCATTTACACCAAGTAAAACTGACAGTGACGTTTAGTTGATGAACCTGGAAGCAAAAAAGAAATTCTTATTTGCGGCTGAAATCAAATTACCAAATAATCTTCTTTCAAAAATTCTAATTAGATAATCTACATAGTTACCATATTAGATCAGTCTGTTGAGACCTACTAGTCTACTCATATTTTTTTTTTACGAATTGCTTATAAAAGGTTTGAAATAACCTATGAAACCATAGAAAATCTTATGAAATACTCATTCTTAGTTCTTCGATAGGAAGCAACATTTCCCAAATTAAAAGTGCGCAGACTAAATTATGCAGCATAGGCTACGAGCAAAAGAATCAATTAAAACTTGACTAAACCAATTTAAAAAAATAGCTAAATGCGTGATTAAAATCTTGATTTTTTAATAATAAAGCAAATGAAACTGGAAAACTTACTTCCACGACCTTTTTTTATTGAAGAGTAGAGCAGACGAGTTGACCTTTCCATCCTGCAAGCGCAACCGCAACCAAGAATGACACGAGTCTTGGCTCAAATCTATCTTCAGAAATTTATTTGGCCCTGTCATCGCCACTACACTCAAATTTGCATATCCAATGACGTCATCGCCATGATGAAAACATAGCCCTTATCAAATTAGAAATGTGTGTTGTAGGGTAATGGCGGTAGGTGGCGCTGCACGAACAATTCGATAATGATGGATGTGCCAGGAAAAGTGACAGCTTCCAGGACAAAATACGCTTCTTTTTGTGAGTTTTGACATTCTTTTAGCTTCAACTGTGACAAAATTAATTGTTCCCCAGATAATTTATGGGCTTAGATATTCACCACGCTTTCACAACTATCTAAAAACGGGTTAGTAATGGGTTCTATAATTGTGTGAAAGTCTGGGTTTGGCAATTGTTTATTTGAGCATCACAACCCTATCATTTGCGATTTTTTAAATTTCGTTTAAAAACCACTCTTTTGACATGTTATTCTTTTTTTTTTAATAATCTCATTCTTTTTTGTTCTCATTCCATAACCAGATGCTGCCTGCTGGATCTGGATCTTGGCTGGAAGAACAGAGAAGAAAAGCCCCTCTCGTTGTGGAGGCAGACGACCTCTGGCCCACCACATGACCCCTACCCAGACAATAGTTTGTCGAACTGGAAGGGTTGGTCAGGCTGCTATACATTGAGGTGTGCGTGGTCAGTCATGAACGTCAGTCATCCCCTGGTCGTCTCCTGATGTCCCACCCGCATTGGAAGTCCGTCCTCGCGATACCCGACCACGGACGACCTCGTTCGTTCTGGCTCTAGCGGTCCTCCTGTGCGGTGTTTAGGTGAGGAGCAACAGACAGGGACTCGTAACGCATATGTCATCCCGCTCACACGAGAGTGGGATGCTTTTTTTTGGACTTAAAAAATCCAAACTCAAGTAGGTGATTTTACCAATAAAATTGGTTCTCCCCAGCTGTGGCCGTGCTCGTGTTGAGGTCTTAATCAAGGATCTTAAGACATAATGCTTGACGCGTCAACGATGTTTGCGTAAAAAGCGTTTGCTCGACACTGAGCAGAGCGCGGTCGTTAAGCGGTTAAGACAGTTGTTACCTAGTTGCTACTACCGACGCCATCGGTAATATCGAAGGGATTGAATATGCAATGGTTTGATCGATGACAAAATTCCACTCACAATTGGGAA
>JAQGBY010001313.1:0-30528 GCA_034698785.1 Mycogona germanica
ACCATGAGGGGGACGTAAGCCTGTAGTGCGGTTGACTACAGTTGATGGAAACTAAAAAAAAAAAAAAAAAAAAAATTTATTGACTGGTTTAAATATTCAAGAATTCATCTTGCATTCATCTGACAATAATATTTTTTCATTGACAAATGCAAGGAATGAAACAAAAAATAAAAAAACGATTTCTCATGTCTCATAAATTGAACTTGTATTGATAAAACTAATTGAAATTGTTAGTGTACACGCAAATTTATGAAACAAAATATGAAATGGTTAAGTTATTGATCCTCAATTTTATAATGTACATTTTATAATCCTAATTTCAAATGGACGAATTTTTATTTCCCCAGAATTCGAATGTACTGAATAAACCGAAAACATATCAAGCTCTCCTACACGAAGCCGCGGCATTTTCCACAGAACGTAACATCTCTTTTCAGCCTTACGATTCTGAAACGGCCAGCTTTGGCGTTCCCGGTATGAATGCAGCGCCGCAATCGATAATTCAAGTAGAAATGCCTTTCTGAATAGAAAACAGTTGCTATGCTCTGTTTCATCACAATTTATAGGCCATACCAATGCGTACACGTGTATTAGGCCCAAGCCTAACTAATTAGTCAACCTAGATCTTGATCTTAAAGTAAGCCATTCTCGCGTTTAATTTTTCTCACTTATAATCTAATCATAATTATTAGTCGTCGAGAGAAAGTTTCGCTCCAATACCAAACGGGTTCAATTGATTCGGCTGCTTTTCAGGCGTGAAAAAGTGATAAACCGTTGGCAGGTTTGCAATATGCCTTACTGCACAAAACATTCTGTTCCAATTGCCGCCGATGGTGGCGCTGGTGGTAGGTGGCATAGTTATATTTATATTGTTATCGCACTAGTTGTGTGTCTCCGTTGACTGAAGCTAATAAGAAAAAGTCCTATCAACCAAGATAACAATGTCATTGTGCTCAAGGCCATGTATTGTCTCACATTTGGTGAGACTGTTAACGTCTCGTCAAATGTGAGCGAGCACTTAACATGCGGCACTCGAGACTTGTTATTTATTAAATATTCAAATAAAAATAAAAACAATTCGGCGTATTAGACGCAGGCGGTCCACACCAGCATCATCCTCCAGGTGCCTCGTTCGCACCTTAATTGGGTGGCAATTGCAGGTAATTACAAATAATATTTAATTTTTAACTATATCAGTGATCCGAACCTGCACCTTCCAGAGCTCAGCCCGACAGACCATACGCACAGCTTACCACTCGCACCACGGATCACCCGCAGAGACCAAATTTCGGTAATGTTGATGGCCGCAACGTAATTTAGCGAGTGCAGCAGCCATGGTAACCGCCAGATATAATTTAGTCACGTCTATAAAGATAAATGCAAAGGAAGAGAAACCGATGTTCGCAATTTTTAATTCTGTTCTCCATCGTCAAGAGAAATTATAGCCAGTTACCCATGGAGGAAGTCATTATCAGTACCTGCGGCGCTAAAATGGAATCTGGAACGTCGTGCATCCCCCTCCCCCTTACAGTGCCCACACCACCCATCACACGACTATCTCATCCACCAAGTCCAGGGGGGATAAAGGTGTAACAACGAACCTCGCCCCAACGAACAAAATGCGCAAGAAGACGGCTAATGATGCGCGAAACATATTGATTACGTCATGAATAATAAATCGGCAGTGCCAGTAAAATGGACGTAAATTATTCATACATTAACATGTATATTATACAGAAGGGGGAGGAATACACATGTACCGTATATTTGAAAAGAAGGGCAAACTTCGTCATCCAGAAACACAGCGTGCACTGCATTTACTTACTGTACATGTACATGTGAATTTGCTCGTCTCTACGCGTATGGCCAGTTGTCAACATGAGGGTGAAGAAACCTTTGCAGACATCGTGAGATGAGCTGGGCCGTTGATGTGGTCCACCAGTGAATGACATTTGAGCCGTTTGTGTATCCACATAGTTGAACCGCTTGTTTAATGATTGCCCAAAATGAAACTGTGTTAGAAAAAAATGCCAACACCAACTAACTCATTTGCGCTTGTACCAGGTAAACACAGTTCAGAAACGTTCACTTGTACCTGTACAAGGCAATTTGACATTTCTTTGTTGGTTGGTGCATTGGCTAGTTGGACTCATCTAAAACTACGAACCTACGAAAAAGAAACTGCCGAAAAAAAATTGCACAAAGGACATATACGAATGAGTAACAAGAGCCAAAATATATTCAAACATAAGAACAAAATAAATATGCAAAAGAAGTCATTTTACAAGTGATAAAAATGTTTTTTAAAAAATCAGAAATGATTCCCGGACAAATAAACATTTCATCAAAATTGATATTTACTGTCAACAAATAAAAAATTTCTTCCACGTATTTAGCGACAGTTTCAATAGAAATTTCCTTTCTATGTGACATTTACGAGAAGCCGTCACTGAATTTGTAAAGCATAATAATTAGTTCATGTGTTCAATAAAAACTATTATTTTTTTTGGTGGATTTGAAAAAAGTGAAGTTGCTTCTAGGCTAAAGAGTAAAAAAACACGCAACGTTTACAATTACTGGTATAATTAATTCCGACATTGGCATCCACATTATCAATAGTTTATGCACAAAAAATATAACAAAACACGATGCATATAAAAAAATAAATCGCCGAAACTGGAACGATACTGTAGAAGAACGAGATTGCGAAATAAACAAACGCAAACTTGAAACGTGAAAATTTTATTTTCTTGGAGAAACTGGTTGTTGAAGCCACGGATCGATGTAAAATAAATCGT
The DNA here is from genome assembly GCA_034698785.1 of Mycogona germanica. Taxonomy (NCBI): domain Eukaryota; kingdom Metazoa; phylum Arthropoda; class Diplopoda; order Chordeumatida; family Chordeumatidae; genus Mycogona; species Mycogona germanica. The sequence continues at coordinate 2,799 of JAQGBY010001313.1, forward strand.
AGGACTAGTAAAGCTTCAAATCATCCAACGTTCATTAACCATATTGCGTTTGTTTATTTCCCAATCATCGTTCCGGTTTCGGCGATTTGTTTTTATGTTCATCGTGTTGTGTTATATTCTGTGCATTAACTATTGATAATTATCAAAGTTGTACATCTCTATACCGTGGAGACCCTTTCAAAGTCTCTATTTCTTATTCGGCATACACATTCTTAGCAGCGAACGTGTATCTGTGATTGACAACGAAAAAGCAAACCACGCAGAACTCATCATCACTGCGTAAAAAGCATTAATTTAGCCAAGTAAATTACAACAACCTTGACAAGAATAATTCATGGGGGTCGTCGTACACTTGATTGCCGATTACTATGTTTTTCTATCCTTTAGCATTTGCTCTTGTGACGATTATACGAGCGACAGAAACCAATAGTTGTTAGTGCGTGCATATTTAATATAAAAAAATATTTCAGGCACATGGTTGTGATGTTCATTCTCTTGCTGACATGAAAAGCTGACCAGAAAACACGATAACGCAATGGGAGTACCACAATAATTTACTCGTTCCTACTGTATTTAAAATCGATAACTTTTATAATGTCATGATAATCTGATGAAGAAGAGTAAAAATTGTTGGATACAATTTTTAAGAAACAGCAGCAAGAGATTGTAGAAACGTCAAAAAGTTTTTAATTAACCACTTGACAATATTACAAGTAGTGAAACGATGTATATGGAACGAACTATATGGTTAATACAAATTATATAATATACCATATAGTTCGTGTAATAATACATCGTTTCACTAGATGTAATATTGTCAAGTGATTAAGTAAAATCTTTTTGACATTTCTACAATCTCTTGTTGCTGTTTCTTAAAAATTGTATCCAGCAATTTTTACTCTTTTCATCATTCTACAAACAACGGCATCTCCACAAATTGTGATTCATGATAATCTATCTATTCGCTATTTTTATTTATATCCATGTTATAAATCAGCGTCGAATAATAAATACAAGTACATGATACTAATGAAACATAATATATGAAATAAAAATAAAAATTCTTAAAAAATATTTCATAAATGAATGAAATAATCGTACCCAACCAAAGTTTCGTTATTTTGTGTGGTTAGTGATTTAAATTGAACATTATCTACAAAAAATATCTAAGTTTTTTTTCCAGCCAATATAGAAAAAGGTTTACATTATGAGGCTACAAAAAATGATTCATATTATCGAAGTGTACCGTTTTACAATGTATAAACAGGGCAAAATATCCGCTATATCTATTCACTTAACTTCAATCGTTCAACACTCCTTTCCAACACCAATTACGCTTACGCCTCAATTCACTTCACAAATGTGTTACGAATTTTCCTTGCCAAGCGCGGGGTGACGCTATTTTAAGCGGCCAGCTCGAATAAACGCATTTGCAAAAAAATAAATATATACATATGTACGAGGGTATATGGAATTTTGCGGCAACGGTTAGATTTCAAATGAAAAAAATATATATTTAGTTCTGCGATTGTCTATCATTCGACGTTCAGCATCGCTGAAAGAAGGAAGGGGTCACTACAGGGGTCGTGCATGTCCCTTCTCCCATCCCACCTCCACTCCACCGTTCCCCAATTGCAATTTCCTTTGTTGAAATTTGTCAGTGCATGGTCAAGCGTTTTGAACGTGTGGCACGTACAGGCCTATAGACAACAAGTACACGAAGTCAACAAGTGGCATGGCGAAATACAGGCAAATTACTCCGAACATACACACGCACAAGATATGCTACATCATCTAATAACGTTCATATTACGAGTATGTTTGCCGCTGGATTGCTTGTAGTATATACACTCGGTACGACCCCTGCAAAAATAGACGAAATTCATGGCCACGAGAGATCTCTTTTCCACGAAATGGTGCGACCAAGTTAAGGGGTTTAGAACAGCTTTAAAATAAAACAGCTAAAATAGGAGCTCAAATTTCAATTACTCTTACCCCAATGTATGTATCCCAAATAATTATCCCCACAATTTGTCGTATAACCTAGTTTCATAAATAGGGCAGCAGAAAAAGAGGAAGACCAAGCATCAAGTGGATGATGGATGGGATCAGAGAGAGAGAGAGTTCAGAAATCGACAACGACTATTGTTCGTACAGTACTCGATCGGAAACATTGATTAGCATTTATCTACAGGGTTACCAGATGTTGGAAACAACTTGACTAACAGTTCCATAAAATTAAAATCGTAAATTTGAAATAATATCTACCAAACATGGCTTTCAAAAAGGGCTTTGACAAAACAAATATGGCGAGATCGATGAATCTTAAAAGGGCAATATCCTCAAAACAAAAGCAAGTGATGGAAAGCGAGACCTCCATGATGCAATAGATGAAATAAAGTGTTTATAAAAATGGTTTTGACTAGCATTTCTTGAGCATGGGTTGAAAGAAAGATCGCAGCTAGTCGCATCACCTCCAAAGCACACCCACACATTCCCTCCCCCACTGCGCTTGCACCCCCTCCAGTGTATATCTACTCGTATATAAACCAAGTTTTGCATCAGCGAGATAGACTGCGGAGTGCATATAAATGGCACAATGCGGACAATACAGCGTATTTAGTCGACTAGAACTATTTTTTCAATGGCCGTAAACTAATTTAACGCAACCGCGATTTTTAAACTAACTTTCCTGATGCGGAAAACGCAATTATTTGTAAATGCCCGTGACCGTGCAGGTTGTTGTTGTTGTGCGTGCATGCAATTGTGGGACAGGAGAGAGAGAGGGGGTGGGTAGGGATGGTGGGGTGGCCGGTGCTGGTCGGGTTTTCGTTTCTCAGAAGATTTAGTCTGCGCCGCGCTGGCTACAACAGGTTCGAATCGATCGTGGCCGCCACTCGCTCTTAACAACTTGTTGATTTATATATGCGTATTTATAGTCACGTAAATACATCATATTGTACTCCCAACAAGATTTTGAAGAGCGGAAGAAAAAAATAGACACCAACAATAGCGCAAATGAGTAGCAACGATTGAAGCGCCCCCAACGGAAATGAATGAAAATATTTTTTTAATGCAACTGTTTCTCTTTGCTAATTTATGCCGCTGATATCTACCTACGTCGACTTGAATGTGATCAAAATTCAAGACATGGGTTCAACGATCATTATTGTTGCAAGGTAAAAGCAAAATTAAACATCTTTGAATTACAAATATGCTACTTCAATTAAATAAGATCTTAACCATTAAACTAATTTAAATGTTGGGTTTAGGCACAAGTGTCGGCTAATAACTTATTTTATTCTATATGTCAAAACAATTTCGTGAATTTCAAACGTGAAATCTTAATCTCAATGTGAAATGATCTAAAATATCGAGCTATTCTGTTTTGTAATCTCGCAGCCCACTGATCAGTGAGATTTCACTCAGGGCACTATCTGCTCGTTTAGTGGAGTTTTGAGTGATTGCCTGTTCGATAAAATAAAGGGACAACAATTGAAAATGACAAATAACAAAGCTTGACTTACCGTTTCATGTCACCATCATAAGGTATTCTGCTTCCGGTCGGTGTTGCAATATTCCTTTTGCGACTAGAACGTCGGTTGACAATTCCCATCCGTGCGGCTGATGTTATTTCGAACCACAAAAACTACTCACAAACTTTGAACTAAAAATCAACTGAACAGTCGCGAAGGTCATGCCACCTTGAAGTCAAGACATCCGGATCACAACATCCGAGTTTGCTCAAACTTTCCTTTCGTAGAGAAATATCTACACATGGTCGATGGGACGGGGAAATTCCCGCCGTCGGAGTCACACCGGAAGTGATGAACGCGTAGCACACAGGCCACCGGCGTCCCACCTCCACGTCGCGCTTGTCCAGTCGGAGCGGTCACTGCCAGCATGTCGTATTGCTTGTCTGATCGCACGTGTTTACCGGTTGGTCGCCCTGGCCTGTCCCACAATGCCCCGCACTTCCGGGAGCGTGGGCAACCAGGTTTATGCAGTACCAATTCAGATTGGAGGCCTCATGCGCGCACTCTATCTTCCTGAGCACCGGATCGCATATCAAATCAGGTAATGCAGATGCGCGAAAACCAGCTACAGAATACATTATTAATGAGTGGGATTTCATTTTCACTTGAACGGTAATTTCATCTACATTCGCATAATCATTTCATTTCATAATTGCAGCAGTCTCGAATTTTTTGGTCATTTAACAACTTTAACAATCTCATTCTGCGCGCAAACCAAAATGCGTTTCTCAAATAGGCCGCTTGCATCATGTTAAGTAAATTGACCTCGCGAAAAAATTAAAAAAGAAAAGGTAGGTCTGCTCAGCTATGGACTTAGGCTCTCCGGAGGGTGTATCCGATTGAGTATAATGGACCGGTGAGCGCAGAGATTGAAGAGGGCACGTGCCGCAAATAGGAAATCGGACATCTGTTGTCATCAACAATTCGTTATCTCTCTCTCTCTCTCGCCTTCTCCATCACTTCCTTTTTCCTCACTCCAACTCGTCCAAGAAGCACAAGATGGGAGTCCATTATGACTCGGTGGAATGGGCGTCTCCCCACATAATTCGGTTTTCTAACCGTAGCATCTATCCAGGTTACAGGTCCCTGCATCTTCCTGAGAACCGAACTCCAAATTCAAGGCTTCGAATGAATGCATCAAAAGATCAAGTGACACCAATAGTTTCTTCCAGATGCATTGTGTCAACTGTAATATCCGCGGAAACTGGAGCACATATTTTGGTGTTGTTCCTACAGCGAGCACCCAACATGTTAGAGTGGAACTCTTTAGGTCCTCTCCAGGTCTCAAGATGATATAGTTGGTCGCCGTTTCGTGGCCATCTACTTGCATTTATAGCGTCTTTGGTGGCGGTGGTGGCGGAGGAGAGTGCCAGTTTGCCACGACGATGACGACAACGGAAGGAAGTTGCTCCGGTGATTGGAACCGGAAGTTCTCCGCCTTCTCCCCATTCGCGGGCCATCGTTGGTGTGTGGGGTGCACCTTTCGATCAGTGCGGATCTCGTCACAGCGGGAGAGGATGCCGTCTACAAAGGTAAAAAGATAAGATAGACTGAGATTATTGATTTGAGGGACACGGTGCACTTCGATACTCATGTTCAATGTACAGAGATAGGCAATGCAATAGAGGTATCGATACATTTTGGCATGGCAATTAAGATAGACAGTGACCCATATAAAAACTAAAATTCAAATTTGAAATAAAAATATGAAAACGTTTGTCAAATAGAATGAAATTTAGCATTCTTGCTGACAATAGCTTTCTCTTTTAATTGCCTTCATTCACGTGTGTGACATCATTCGAAAATTCTTGATATCCAAAATGGCGCTCACCAAACAAGAAATGTCGGTAAGAGATCCATTGTGTTCCCATTTGAAAAACATTTTTCTCTTGAAATGCGATATAACAATTTGGAAATAACAATTATAAATATTAAAATAGCTTCCATATGAAACTGCAGACATTTGATTTACAAATTTAATTGGTGCAGAAACAAAAAATTTAAAAAGCACATATATTAACCGAAAATTAATGCAGGCAACATGCAACAACATTTAAATAAAATTGTCTGTTAAAAATTATTTAAGTTTTAAAGAACAGAAAAATGTCAAATCACAATGGCCATCTGCTAGCTCATTATATATCAACATTGTAAATCGTAAAACATATAGTACAATACAAGCATTCGATAAAACCGGAAATAGAAAAGAAGCACCGGAAATTGTGCGCATCTATCGGTCATAGCTGAAGTCATAAGGAATATGGACGGAACCATACTGTCACAGAACACAGTTGGAAGCAATGCTCTCTCATTCGTACCAATCCTGACTGTTCCCTGCAACGGAGTCCTGTAGCAGCCGACAGAAACTCCCGCCATCAAAATCGCGACGAGGCACACACACACGCCATCGAAACCGAAACCCATATCGCACAATCCCGCGTCCCGGGGAGAGGAAAACCGACATCCAGCCTCCATCGGCTGCGAATCCCCAACTGAACATGATTTGATATCGCACCCCAAAAAAAAAAAAAGGAGAAAAAATGGACTGCCGACAAGAAAAGAGGAAATTTATACCGACTTATAGAAAAGGATGTGTGTATATATATATATAGTCGTCAGTCAGCGCCCATTGACTCCTACATAATACACACACTCATATTATAAGAGAGATGTCACGTGACGTAGATCCATTTTTCCATTGCTCCATACATGCATGCATGTGCCGCTTTTAAAAACGTTTTATTTACGCCCGTTTTGTGTTATATATAAAGCGTGGGGGCACACAAAGATGTCTCTTGTCAACTTTCGGCTATATATATATATTGCATTGGACCTATATAGTTCTCCATTGAGACAATGTGATACATATGCGCGAGTCGCGACGATAAGAAAAGGCGCCTTTGAATTCCGCGCGCGATGGCACAGGCGACAATAATGGCGTTGGTGGATCCCCCCACCACCACCATCGTAGTGCATGCCCTGCTGCATGTACGAGCTGGGAATATATATCTGAAGGGTCAGATAATGGCAAAAAATTCCTTTCAGGCGACGGCTTATTCAGCATGAATATAGATTTTCAAAGGCAAATGCCTATCCGCACACAATGAGTCTTGGAGTCGGTTCGCCACCAAGATGGGGTGGTATCAGCAAACCCTAGATTGAATTGACGTGATGAAGGTTACCCCCAAATCCAGTTAACAATCTTGTTAACTGATGGTGGTGTTCTTACTTGTTTTAGAATAGGCCAACGTCAATCAATCATCTAGAATATAGTAGCAAAAAATAGTTATCCTGTTTATAACGAAAGAGCAATTAATACTTTCGAGTAAATATTGCAAAAACGTCTTTGATATTTTTATTTGTTTTGTTTATTTCATGTTTCATTGTTATTACAAGTAAAAAAGTCATGATTATCATCTCCCCATCGTCCAAAAATGTTCACACAATATTAATTTTATCTTGCTTAAATATATATATTTTTACAAAAAATAACTCATCTTTATTTCGACGCCAGATACAAATTTTTTCGTTTATTCCCCCGAAATGTTGACAGACTTTATTGCAATAGGATAGCGTTTATTGAATGCGATAAGCAATATCAGACTGATGATTACGATTATTAGAGCAGGGTCTTTTTGCCTCAGTCGAGTTAGACGTGACGAGCCGCCATGCGCTAGGCAAAATATTCATTTTCTATCAATTACAAAAGGCGTGTGACGTAATCGAGAGCAATATGGCAGTCATTCTCGGCTCACTGGACCGTGTGACGAATTAGACCTTTACACGAACTCCCTCTTCAGATATCTGCTCTCTTTGGCGTACCTTTTTCTAAATGTAGGATCATCCCCTAGACCAAAAATGAAATAGCCCCAACCAGAGCGCCCTCTATATGGCAATTACTTGAGCACAAACTTCTTGATTGGAAGAACCTACAAGCAAAGAGGAATTCGTCGAAGACCAGCGTCTTACGATTATTGCCCCTTATAAAGTATCGTTCCAGCATAACACCAACCAGTATCACATCTGTCGCCAAACTGGCCTACGCTGGATTTTTCTCCAATCCAGATTAGAAATTAATTTTCTTAAAACTCAAACTGTAAAGTACATGTCTCATACTATTACATTTAAATTTCGATATTATTTACAAAAAATAATGCTTTCGAACTAAATTTAATGGATTTTTTGACAAAACAGAAAACAAATTGATTGTACACCAGCTTGGCAATAAAAAATGTTTGTTTGATATTTTTACACAACGTTCTGGGGCGCTTTATGGGAACCATAAGCCATTTGTATTCACAGTATTTCAAACATCATGTTCGAGTCCTCCCTCTGCGAGTGACAACTTGAATTCATCCAACGAGCATTTTTGTTGGTACAATGGCGATGACATGGGTCGGACGCGCATGCGCAGAGCGTGGTTCGGCGTAAGCCTATGCGCGCACTCTGTATACATGTATATGCGTCAACAACCAGGAAAAGGGGGAAAAAATTGAAAACCAAACGACAGGAAGCAAACGCGCAGTAATGACAAAAAGTGATGGAGTTATGCGTTATAAGTCGCTCGATCGCGAATGTATCGCGTGTTCGAGTGGGGATCGTTAAAACCGTACATGGACTCGTTGACGCGACTACTGGCATACAGATCGTCAACTAATAGGGTGACCATCCAGACACCGAATGTAAAAACTCTGGACAGTATCACATGCATGCCAATAATTCATTTCTCCCACCCCCTTCACTGTAGTCACTACATTACAGGATTTTCGGTACCCCTCTTGGTGCTTAGGCACTATTAGAGGAGCACATTTTCACCAGCACCCCAGAAAAGAATAATTGAGAGCCCGCGCCGGGAATCGAACTCGGGACCGCCGAGCCACAGTCAGTCACAATACCGAATGTGCTACGACGTAATTATATTCAAAACTCCAACGATCGTTAAATACTCGATGATCATTTTTTTCCAATCTGTAATTTTGCTAAGCACCTTAGCCTAATGTATTTTAAAATCAATTTGTGATTGCCAAATATTATCATATCTTGCATTTGCTTTAATCCATTCATCGCGCGTGTTCAACAAAGCCTTTTCTTATCAAATTACTTGTTCAAAAGAAAGTTTGAAACAAAAATTAGATTTTTTTAAAATCTTGAATACATTAATTTTAGAAAAATGAAATAAAATTTTCAGACTTGTCATTAAAACGCAAATCACTTTATCCATAGTAAAATTCTCTCGATACATACATATTTTACATATTCACAATTAAATTAATCAAGCTGTACTGAAATTTTATTAAAGTGCTGTGTCTCAGAAATGGGCTTGTGGACACCCTATAGTGTGACGGTGACGTGAGCTCATATGTGCCAAGTGGGAGACGCACTCCTATATCGATTGTCGAAAGTGCCGTCAGTGATTTTGATCAATCAAAGCGCGGGTTTAACATGGCATTAAAATCGACTGGCAGCCGTCAACCCTACAGTACACCGTTCGTCGTCAATAAGCACTGATTTTTAAGAAAAACTCAAATTCGCTCTCAGTCCTCCGAATGTTCACAATGCAACAACAGATAAAACACAATCGAACGTTAAATTGTTGTAACCGATTGCAATGATCAGTAAAATTTAATAATAGTTCAAAAAATGATACATTTATCAAATAACTTAAAGCACACATGTGTTATGCTTTTTAATCTACCATCCATACGTTGTCATGAGAGGTTTTTGATGGAGGGTCACGGCACGAATCGACAAGTTAATAACAGAAGAAAAAATAGATTTATTTATTGAATAATATTTTTGGCTGTTGTCAATAGAGCTGTCGATTCAGTCAATTCAAGAACAATAAATAAAAAACGAATGGCTATGAGATTCGACTTGGTCTCGTTATCTTGACTCGAGATGAGAGACGAGATAAGGCAGCACCCACTACAACAGGACAGACAGGACGGATTTTGAAGTGCTCCTTCGCCGGTCGGATCCGCTTCCGATCGCGGCCGATCACAGCGCCACCACCATACGGGTTCCTCACACACGAGTGCGCGCGCATCAAGAAGGGAAAAGCGAGGGGGACGGCTGAAATATCAATCGATGGTCAGATAATAATCCCTCGCGCCAGCTAATATACAACTGTTAAACCGATATTTATCACCGAGTGTACGCAAAACCCCTCCTCCCCACCTATCCCCGGGCAACCCGCCACCGCCCACCAGTACAAATATCCCCCCCCCCGACTTCGTAGACTCCCATCGCTCTCCAACACATCCACACATCGTGTCATGGCGATCATTGCCTCCCCCCCTTCTTCCCACTACACCCCCTCTACCACCATCACCACCGTCACCACCACCATCACCACCACCACCATTGGCTATGGACGTACGACGTGTCAGTACAACCTCCCGAGTCCCGACACAAAAACAAATTTCTTTTTTTTAAATTTAAGAACATTGAAATTTCACTCGCAAAATTCAGCACCCAAAAAATAAGTTTTCCTGCTGATCAAGTGGATGTCTATGAATCAGTGACCTTGCCATTGGAATCAGATTGTTTATTCTAGATTAAAAATGTGGGCAACTTTGAACTCTTAAATAAGACCCGTTAAATTAAAAGTAAAATGAGAAAGAATAGTGAAATTGATCGTCAACTCTTTTAGCTAAAAATGTGCAGGCACTTCGTCATTTTTGGGCGATAATTACCATTTATTTAAAAAGCCCAATATACCCTGTATACACATGTATAATATAATACAATATCGTAAATGTTGACAATGTTTTTAGGCCTGAACATGTCATTTGTGAGGACTCCAAACTGCGCATGCGTGGTCACGGGAGGTTGCGTAGTGTGTGATCATTGAAAAAACATGGTTGTCGCCGAATCACGGATCACCCCTATGCACTTTTAATGACGTGACAGGTTCCTGAAAACCACTGTCGGTGACGCCGTGAAGGGCGCGTGCGCAAATCGATTTTACAGTTTGGGGGAGGAGGAGGAGGAGGGTGGAGGAGCGAAAGCGAAGGGTGCTTGTTCTAGAATCGTCGATCCTCCGAGGGACGATAATATATCCGCACTGGACGTGGGCTGAGTGGAAAATAAAGTTTGAAAAAAAAAGATGGTGACGCGAATTTATCGAGAGACAATTAGGTTGGCCCCACTTGAGACTTTGGGCTCGGATTCGCTAAATTAAGATAATCGATTCCTCTCCAGACGTCTGCACAATTAAAGTTTTGATCAACTGAGACTTGAAACTTTTTAAAAATCAGCGGATCGAAATGGACTGAAACGTAAATCCCAACAGACTAGAAACAACACACTTCGCCCAATTCTTATATCCTCGGCAGAGCATGAAAGATTTGGTCGTATTATTAAATTGGTAAATAACTTCAAATATAATCTGAACTTGGAAGATAACTTTAAGAATGTTACCAGATTAGTCACTAATCTTTTATTTGCATTGATTGGATTGATTTGAGACGATTAAAAATGGCTTGTGCTGCTTGCAAACCGTGAGAGGATTTTGTCAAAGCTCAACTTCCTGAATGTAAAAAGATCTTACATTATCTGAGATATTATTTAAAATATGCAGAAATAGCGACCGTTCGACGTCGACTAATGAATATTTTGGTTCCGAAATCAATGTTCAAATTATTACGTCCGGTCAGAACTGGTCAAAACCCGAAAACGGTCCATTGGCGGTTACATGGAAAGTTAAGTCAACTTCTCTTGTAGCCATTGAGGCTCAATGTCTCAGCGGCTTAACACATGACTTTTTTATTTTAGCCAGTGACGTTGTTTGGATTTTCTCACGGCAAAATCGTATTTACGCGCGCACATTTTTTTAAAATACGAAAGCAATTTGCTTTCAGCGTGTCCACACACACACATATATTTTTCCAAACACACGCTAGAGATCCAAGAGAGAAAGCGAGAGGAGGAGGAGGAGGACCTGGCTCATTTTTCCAGCTCGCGTAATGACGGAAGGCGAAACACCTGACCCGACGCACGCACGCAACCCGCAAGGACGGAAATTAATACTCTCGACGCATGTTCTCTCGTGCAGGCCTTTATACATGTACACCGTATAGTAGTCGTCATCGTCATCGCGAGCACAGAGCCAACTCCTGCGACTATACGTTTATTCGCGCTGAACACATATTTCTGCCATTGTTGGGGACACAACAATGGGCCCAAGTCGGAGCCTTAATTAATCTTGGAGGAGGGAGGGGTGGGGGGGGGGGATGAAGGGGATGTGCTACTGCTGCTGCCGTTAATATATATACAGGCAACGTTGATATGTGTCAGGTTCGTGACTAAGAACTGGTGAGGGCGGGACCATTCAACGAGGTACTGTACAATTCAGCTCCTACCTGGAAAGGTAACCAAGGAAAAGGACTTTTATAATATCTCTTATAAGTACGTGTGAAATGTAATGAGACACATATACTCTATCGTTCATTTCATTGAGCACGAAAACGAGTTGGTTGCATGGGAAAGATAACCGAATAAGGTCGTCGGTCCTTTTCTTCATTTTAATGCCTTGTGCGGAGTAATTATACAGGAGTTTATAAGTTTCCAATGCTTTCAAGCCTAAATGTAAATCTTCAGATCACGAAAAATCGAGATGAACTCGTATTTCGTGCAATCTTGCTTTTGGTAAATTCTACACGAAGTTACACGCAGATTTTTACTGTACTGTACAGGGCTGCGAGCTGACTAATATTTTAATTAAATAAAAATATTGCAAACGAAATTACATTCAAAAATCAAAGCTCACGGAGAAACAATTGATTTTTTATTCAGCCCTTTGCCTAATTACTCGATTTTCCAACAGATATAGTCAATTACAGAAATTCTATCGAGACTCAAATATTTTAAATACATTTAGTCAACCATTCAGTTTAACCAGTTTTTAGTTCAGCTGATATCAACATGCGTCTGTATTTTGGGAGTGATGTTGGTTGCATGGAATGTTCAATTTCATCAAAGCTGGTGGATGTCCCGGGTCACCCACTATTGATTGTTAGTCAGCTCGTATAGATAGGTCCGATTATGGGAATGGGTATACGGTGTAAAAACGGGTCAAACGATCTGCCGTCTTTCGTCCTTACCTGCAGCGGTGACGTGATCACGCAATGGTTACGGAAAGTTGCCCGGGTCGCGTACAGTATCATTACACGTAATACGCGAGTCCCATTGTTGTTGGTGTTCTAGCAGAGGACCTATAATACATCACATCGAGCACGCAGCATATAGTGCGAACGCCAAATTGAGATAGTCGGAGATTCTGTAGAGCATCCGGTTATTGTGGACAAAAATCAAAAACACCAGACGGAGTTTCAATTACCACTACATCAAAACCATTGATTCCGATTCACGTTAACGCTAAGAGCAACGTAACCAGCGTCACATGTCGGTATATGAAACTTTTATGAAGCCACACATTGCATGGGACGTTTCGCTAAACATTTTTTAAATTTGCATCGTAACGAAAGTAGATTTGTTAAGGTTGCTAGAAATTAACTCGTGAAGTTAAGAGATGATAATTTTACGTTTTATCAAACAGCTCGGGTGTGGAAAATATGTTGCTTGGAGAGACATCGTGCAAATAGATCTGAATTTTTGCATAATGACCAACATTTCTCTTGAACAACCTTCGGCTATCCTGCCTCTACCGAGCCATTCCATACGCTGCATAATGCGAGAGATAAAATTAATGTCATCCAACTTTCTCAGGACAAAGATGTCACGAAATGGAGAAAACTATTTTCCGTCTGCTTGCATGCGCAAGAGTGCCGCTGAGAAAACGACTCAACAATCGTTGATGTTCACGAAGTTTCGAAATTATAAACAACTGCGCCGTACGTCATTTGTTAGTCACAGAATTTCTAGCCCCTTGGCAGTCGCGTAGACTAATGTGCAATCAGGCTGTAGCCCTCAAATGTATTCTTTTGTGCGCAGCTGCAATTACGCAGGCCCAGTTATTAGGACATACGAAACATTTAATGGGACATCACACAATGATCACAAAAAAATATATTTAAATGATCCGTGCATTATACGGAAAATATCAGGCAGTGGGTTATTATTAAACTAGTAGACATTGAGAGAGATCCACGTTAGTAAATTGAATAACCAAATCTTTTTTATACACACGATGCTAAAAGATTGTTTGACATTTTGAAGATAAGAAAGGGTGAGGCGCTGGTTCTACTGGTTTCAATAGTCACCGTTAGTGTCGCTGAGTTGACCAAATTCAATTTGCCGCTAGAAGCTCTGAGAGTGTTCAATGTGTTATATAATATAATCCTTTGCAGAATCTGAAATTCCTAAACAAACGATTGGTAGTAAAAACTAACGTACAGGATAATATTAACCTAGTTCAATATTTCCCATTGACTTTATAAATTTCATCCATTTTACGTGCGCCAGGTTTACACACTGGTGCTACATGTATTACATGTACAGGCACATGTATATATGAGCAATTCCCTTCTGGGTGCGTTGGATTCGCAGTGCAACGCGATAAGCAAACGTTAATTGAAATTTCTTGGAACAATGGCGAACGAGAATGCTGCAGATAAAATATTTCAGTAATGTCGGATAGCGCTCTATACTTGGCGTACGCCTGGAAAAGCAAGGAATAAACTTTTTAAAGCTAAAAGCTCCAACGTGAATACGGCCCGAAAATAAAGTTCGAGCAGCAGGAAGGAGGCAAAGGACAGTAAATGATGTCTGTTCTGTAACAGAAACGCAGGTGAGTCGTTTCAGTAAACTTAAAATGGTAAACGTTTGTAATGACTTTGATTATCTCTTGCTAGTTAAGTTGAAGATTAATGAAAAATTAATTTAATAGGCGATCGATAAAATCCAGGTTGCCTCAAAAGGAGGTCGATGCAATAACGAGTTTCTGCCTGTTCAGGGTATTGCCGATGCATATCCGAAATTTAATTATATTGCGGGAACAGAGTGCATCCGATCATCTAAATTAACAATTTAAAAAAATGCATGGAGTCAATGGCTTTCTTATAGATAGGCGGCAGTGATTGACACTTGGGACGTCAACACGCAAATATGCGCGCACACGCGAATCCATTTTAATTAATTAAAGTTCCGTCCCATAGGGTGCGCCACCGCGCCACTAATATGCACATCGTCGCCACATTACGCGATTCTAAAACATTCCATTCACAGCTTCAGGAATGATAAATTTCTCACTAATCATTTTGCCATATTGGCAGATACTTTGCTCTGATAGATCAAGCTGTAAGGCCTGCAAGTTCCTCAACGACCCTGTCTCGAAATGAAAATATGTTGCTTTAATTTACGACCCGATTTCGAATGAAGGCTCAAATTTGATTATACACCAAACCGATTACAAATTAAAAAATTCAACACTGATTTTTTTCTCTATATCTTTCCCATCACTGTAATCACTGCACTATACAGGATTTTTCTGTACCCCTCATGGTGCTTATGCACTATGACGAGGGGCACAATAACTATCATAAAAAGCCAGCATGCAAAACATATCATGGAAATAATAGAAATACCATCTGAAAATTATATTGATAGCACAGAAAGCGCATGTACGATTATTTATACGCTTCATATAATTAGTTGAGTCAATTTTTTCCCCCCATTAATTATTAATGATTTCAACTTTGAATTGTACCGTTCACAGTTTGTAGAATCTGTAGCATAGATTTAACTTTTTCTGTCTTGAATTTTCTGCTGACCAAGTTCCCGTCGTGCCAATCAATCCATGCCATCGTTTCAATAGTGTACTCGGTCCATCCAACTAATTAAACCGAAGTCCAGCAACTAATAAAGGTTGTAACTATCCGAAAGGGGTGATCGGGCATACAGACGTGACATTCACTGCGATTCGGATATTATTAATGGGATATCAATTTTTCCGAAATCTGTTTCCGTAGCAGCATTCCCCCATCATCATACTCGAGTATAAACGGCGAAACCGTACAAATCCATTCCCCCAGTCAGTCAGTCATACCCAGCTCGCGATATAGTGGACCCAAAACATCAACAAACCTATTTGCTCTGTCGATAACAGACACATGAAATCGCTATTGCACGAAATGTCAATAAATAATCGGATAATTAATATTGGGTAGACAACACATTTATTGCCCATGAATGAACTTTTGACGAGAGGGCTGTGTGCATTCGACTTGTCAGGCTTGCAGAGAAAGTGCTACGTGGGGGTTGTTGGATTGAGGATTGGGGTAAACGAACCCCCCTTTGCAGGCGATACACAATATACAACATGTATACATGTACTACGGTACTAGCAACGAAAATCAAATGACAAACACTGGATGCAACGATGTTGTCGCCGTTCATGAGCAATACACACGCCATACTAAAATCAATATTTACATGCAGAAATACTTTATCCGATAAATTTATACATTTCAGCGTCTATTGATTCGGCTGTGCCCTTCGTAATCGCTTTTTAAAAATTTAAATAAACGTGCTTGTACGAGTACATAAATTGGGGCTTTATTTTATTTTTTCAGTACCCCGGGATCAACATTTTCGAGAGCCCGCGCCGGGAATCGATCCCGGGACCACCGAGCCACAGTCAGTCGCTAAACCAACTGGGCTTAACATAACAATTATAATGCGCCATTGCACTACTTAGAGAGGTCGAGTAGCGTAATGGTTAGCGTGCTTGCAGTCAATACCCGTATCGCAGTTTCGATTCCGGCCGACAACTTCGGAATTTTTCGGACGAGAGAAATTCCTACTGGCGCCTCTTTTTTGGGAAATTTAGGTAAAGCGTGACGCGTTAAAGATCCCTTTCCTAGGCAGCCTAAATTAGGCAAAATTACCAGGTCGCACCGTATCGGTGAACCTCATCAACAAACATTTCTTTCTTATTGCTGACACTACCTCTGGTAGGACAGTGTGCTTGTTGGTATCTCTGTTATACCACTAGATGGCGTTGATCATATTTATCCACCTCTTTAAGAAAAGCTGCTTTGGCCAAGTACTTTGATATTCTTAGTAAAAAGAAAACGCCACTTTCGCTTCCAATAGTTAATTCGAAGTTTATCCAACTGGTGTCCGTCGCACTTTTCAGAATTTCCACTAACAGTTGTACCAGCATTACCTAGACCAACGTAACAACAAATCCGAACGCACTCTCTCTCCAAGCTCGAGTAACTTCGACATTCCGAGGAGCGAAAAAACGACGTTGAAAAGTCGCGAGTTCAGTGATACGGAATTATTGACAGCAGGGTACCGTCGATTGCCTGGCAGGGGAGAGGAGAGGGGTACATTGAGGGGGTGGGTGGTACGTACAGCCACCAGTAGTTGGGAGGGGGGGGGGGGCAAATATAAAAAAGGGGGCGGACGAGGGGTGGGGGAGGGGTGGTCCCGCTCGTAAAAATATGCGAAACAGCGAAGCACAAAATATGACTTCATTAGTCATCTATTCATCGTCACCCTCACAAAATGCTGACGAACCATGGGAAAAAAGGGAACCACCGGGGGGGTGCCTGGACCACTCGACCGGCCACATGATGCACACCGAAGCAAACGGAGGAAACCACGTAGCGATCATTGTGATTTGTGTTTCCCCCTCATTGGTACTTTTAGGGTTCAGTCCTGCTTTTTTTTGCTCTCCTTCACCCAAATGCCAGTCCTATAACTGCAAGTTGGATTGTCGCACAGACACACTATTTCATTTCACAAAGTCAGGATGGACGGACGGTCGGACTGCAACAACATTGTACTGTACCAAATATTTGGAGCGAGGGTCATTCTGAAATTTTTGCCAACACTTTTAATAGGTGATTTTCAGGTATTAGTTAAAATAATCGAATAGACCATTATCACTAACGAAGTTTCGCTCTTTCATTCGCGGATACTATTTTGTCATTGCAGGTGACGCACGGTGCGAATGGGACACTGTACGAATAGTTTGTTTGCTTGGTGGTCAGTGGTATATATAAGTTGTCAAATATATTGCACCCCAGCCTCTAAAAGTACTGATCAAGAAGAAGAAACCTGTGTTATAAAATACAAGATCTTTTCAATATCTTTCAAAATCTTTTCAATGCACGATCTCGATCGAAACTTAATTCACTAGCATTCGGAGAAATTTATATAAACGCAGGTGGCTGCAGCAGCGCTCGACTATATATTTCAATACCATATATATGGACACTGTGTTTGGAAAAATCGTTACTATCCACTTCATATACTGTACACAGGAACGACTATGTTCTCAGAATACACTTTTTTGCTCCATTATATTCGAAGATTTGAAAACCGAGAGTTGCGCGCGCATTATTATTCGCGAAATGCGGTATAACGAAATTGGTTTCAGTAGGGTTGTTTTTTTCTATACCCCAAGATACGTGTACATGTATATACATGTATACTCACGTGTATGGATGGATATACTAGTATAGGGACACCGAAAAAAAGGACAGTTATTTTACTCGGCGAATTCTTACACACGTATCGGCAGAAGAAAAAAAACAACTCTCTTTTTCTCACTCTCACACGGGCAATGGCGGCGGCATTCTCGCGCATTAGTTACGGCAGGTCCCAGCTAGACTGCGTAGCGCCAACCCCGTAACTCGCTTACGTCACAGTCCGATTCTTTGCCTGTTCTTACCAACGACCTGGTATATTTCACTAGTGGCAAACGTGATCAGCAGAAGTTCAGAAGGCGGGTGGGACTCGCGATATCCCGTTGAGACCAGGTGCATCAAGACATTGAGCCACATAGCCAAAATATTTTAATCAAATTTGTTAAACTTGGAAAAAGCAACTAGAATTAATTCCTTATTTATATGAACTATAGCTTCCTTTTTAAATCTCACAAAACAGAGTTTAGGAGTCCAACAGCAACGACTTGACAGAATCGAAAATCGAAATACGCTCGTACTTCAAAATTTCTAAAACTATTGTTTTACATCGTCTAAACAACGTATGCATTGTTAACATTAACAGATTTTCCGAAACTGCTCAAAACTTTGTCAAGCTGAAAGAAATCTGTGAAGTGGTGATTAATTGTATTGTTTAAGAAAAACAAAATAACCACAAGCTGAATACAGAGTAAAGATCCCTGCAAGCATTTAAGCTGTGCACCCCAGTTGTTCGCTTCGCCGCACAGCTTCGGTGCTCGTACGGTTTAGGCGTGCAGCCGTCAGCTAAGCCAATTTTGTAAGGGGCAGCAGCTTATTTGCTAACGCGAAAAAAGAACTGCACAAGCAGTAAAATGCTCGAACAAATGATAGAACACAAATGACGAAATAATCGTGACAATGAGTTAAACGGAAGCTGATTTAATGTCTTAATTTCATTTTTAGTTCTGCTCCAATTTAATTTTTCAGTAATGCGAGATGAGTCTTTCTTTTATGATTACATTTTTTACATTTATGATTATGCGTAATGCTTAGTTTTTTTTCTTCAAAAAATTATGCTGTGGTATTATGTTATAGCTTCATTTTTATCTCTGAAATGAATCCAATCAAACGGATAAAATCCTCTACACAATACCAGCGTATGTACGAGCGTATTTTCACTATATATATATATATACACGAGAATGCAAAAGAAAAATATTCTCCTTGTATTCAATTACCGTAGTAAAAGTACAAATATGAAATGTCGCATGGGTAATTTCATAGACAGCTCGGCCGGGATATTTCAATTTTTTTTATGCCCGACTGTTTTTTTGCAGGACTACTACGCGGAGAAAATCGGCATGGCAACGCGGCAACATTGTTCTTGCATAACACCTTCGTTTCAGCCACCACCGTATCCGTAACCGCAAATCCGTAGCCACTGCGTTTACCGTTGAGGGTGATATGGGATGGCGGCAAAGAAGAAAGGTAACTAACCGGAACTTTCCTTAATTTTAACCTCAGAAGAACATCCCGACTGAGAAACCAGCTAACGAAAAAACGAAAAAGGGTCTGCGAATAAAAGTAATCACTTTTTGTGTCCTTAAACATGAGCACTGAATTCAGTACCTGAAACGCCAGATCACCTAATCAGGATTAACATCGGGCCGCGTCATGCTAATTTTTCGGACTCTTAAGCGTTTGAATATAGATTTTTGACACATTTTCTGACCGCGCTTAAGTCGAATTCGGATTCTACTATCCTAAGTGGACTATGTAAAATGATTGCCAAGATTATTTTCATAGAGAAAGTAGTAAAGCAATGCGATACTAAGATATCTTAAATAAAAAATAAAAAAATAATAAAAATGAGAAATGTACATTGCATTTCCCGATGGTATGCTTACTTGAACATGGTTTTTGGAAAAGTATTGCTTTGTTGTAGGCTCAAGTCGCATTCCATGATTTTAAATTTCTTTAAAGTCTACGCAGTGACGAATGATTATTGACAATAATTCCCAGTTTCATGTTTCTTTAAACAAAATTCGGTTATTTCAGTTTGATGGTGCTGCATTGTTATTATTGAGCTATTCCAGGCGACCAAGAACGCAAGTTTCAATTTTTTTTAATCAACGTTCGGGACAGCACTGGCCGACCATGTACCCACCCCTGGCCACTACAAATATAGACGCCGACACACATAAGCACGTACATGTACGGCGCAAAGCGTGTCGCTGGAGATGTGACGGCCCTGCCCTCTGTGTAATCTGGTTATCCACGGTTGCGAAGTGAATTAAAAACGCCGTGAAACGCTGCACGGTCTAATAGAATGCCGACAAGAGGCTGCGTTTGCAATTTCGGCTCGGCCGCGCCTCACCGCGGGACGCGCCGTCTACCGGGAAACATGGCAATCGTTGTTTTTCACGGTCTGTCGGCCATTTGAATTTATATTTCGCGTTTTTGGTAAGAGTGTTTTGGGCAATAAACTCCAGGGGCTCGCGGGAATGGATGTCTGGGGGTCTTATCGCGGTTGCGGAGAAAATATAAGCGCGAAATTGTTTTAAGAAAACCATCAAAACAACAGGTGTCTCTAAGCTACAATCACGCCGTCGCCAGGAGAATGTTCCATATTCTTGTTAGATTGTCGAACGTCAAAATTTTGCATTACATAAACATTAATGAGAGGTTAGTTTTTAAAAAGACTTGTCCTTTAGTGAATTTCATTAAAATAGCGACAAAGACGTTGTCATGATCTAAACTTATAACAACGTCAAGTGTCTCACAGTCATCTTGAATGTTGTTTTAATTAATTTAGGCATCTAATGTAAAAGTTAAGTAGTGCAAGTTCGATTTTGCTGCACAAAGTTCCAAACTAGAATAATTGAAATTATTATTATAAAAATTATTGAATAATAATACTGTATGTGACTGACGATAAATACGAAGCACGATGGCGAAGCACGATGGCGAAGCACGCTGAGTCGGATATAGCTTTATAGACCAAAATTGATATCATATCTAGCAATTTTGGTCTTTGTCTATATACTGTGACTGTTCAATAATTATTCTAATGTCTCGTATAGTATACACGAATGCATTCTATTCAAGTATGTGGGGAAATGGCGGCCATGTAATGCCGCCTCTTGCAAAGGCACAAAAAAGAATCACAAGGAATTCAATTCATTACGACATACAAAAACGATATTTTTATCGAGCCGGCACAGGAAAACACTAGAAAATTTTATGGACGCAATATTTTATGTTATTTAGGGTGACGGTAAATGTTCCGAGGAACTCTTCACGCTGACATTTTTTCTTTACATTTTCTATATTTTTTCACCCTATTTATGGGCGAGAAAACAATCGCTCACAAATGAAGTGAAAGCAAAGAGCTCGCTATATGTCTCAGAATTACGTCAATTTTATGCCCACTTTACTTAGGACTACTCAAGAATTTGTATGCAACGTCAAAAGAATTTATCTACAAAATCCGATTTTAATTTTGATGCTTAATTATTAATTTAGTTTAAATTCAAACAACTAAAAGAGACTGGTCCACGATTTTTAGTGTGTCCAAAAGTTTAAATAAAACTTACTCAAAGGGGAACGCTTAACAACTTAATTCATATAAATATTGTTGCATTTACCTATCAATTTTTTTTAAAAAGTGACAGCTCAATACTCTAGTCTCTGTCAGACTCGCCGACTTGCGCATGTGACGATTTTTCATGACATGTCCTTCGTCAAGTTTTGACTCATTCGTGAAGTCATTACTTCAAGTTAGCAACCATATTACACAATCTACACACAACGCACATTTCGTTTTTCCTTTCTTTTTTTTCTTCTTTTATCAATGCTTCAAGACTTGCAAATGGTTTTTTGTCACACACTCGACTGGAGAAACTCTTGAAAATATCTATTTTTTTAATACTTTGTCACCCGTTTTATACGCTCATGTGCGGAGACAAATAAATTGTTTCATTTTTCCTCCGAAACTATTTTTATTCATGCCGTCTATGTGCGAGCATTTTCAATTTTTAAACCCCTATCATTTTTATGCATTATCTCGCATTATTCACGCTCGCTCGTCTTGTGTACGACGGAAACAAACATGAAGACTTTATTCGTATCCCCCCCCGCCACCCCCTTATTTCCCCTCGCACACATAATAATCAATCGAGTGGATGGGTTGCTGCCAGACATGTGGATAGGCCTAGGCGTGCTGTGGCATTACATAGAAACACATGAAACGTTCTTACATTAGGCTAACCAGATTAAAAAAACCATACTTATTAAAAACACCATAATGCCACCTTCACAAATAAATTATTTAAAAATACATGAAAAATGTTATGATGACGTATCCCCGAAGAATGCCTTTTTATTTAAATAGTCAGTGCCCCCAAAAACAATTTTAGATACCTTGATTTCGCTTTCGTATTTATTGCCAATGAATAAACTTGGGAAAGCACCCGGCTTCACCAGTGAGCCTAAAACGTGAAAGTGTAGGCTTGTTTTAAAAAATCTATATCTCATGATTGGAACAACATCCTGATCTGAATTGAGTTGCGTTGCTCTAAAAAAATTGGTGGCACTACGAACATGTGGATCCAGAGAGGATGTCATTGCGCTTCGTTACGAAACTCGAGCTTACCAGCAGCTAACAAATTTAACATTAGACGACATAAAGTTCCTCTTTGACATGTTCTGACGTGCGTTGACAAATCCAAAACTTTGTTCGTCGGTCACTTAAGGTTTAAAAGACCAACAGCCTTGTCGAAAAGGTTGTCATGTTGATTCAGCGTTTTACCTAGCTGTAGTTGGTGAACCCAATAAATTGTTCTTTTCATTTATTGTTTCGAGAATGTTATGTTATTTCGTTTTCGGTAAATAGTTTGACTCGGTTACGAGAAACAAGTGCGAAAACGTCGCACATAGCCGAAAAAGACGCCTTGCCTTTCGCTGATTTGCTCCCGGAAATTAAACGGGTGCGCGCATGATGTACATGTCGGAAAGTATGTAAGCTCGCTACTACGACTATATAGGAGGACTACACTCTAAAAGGCGTCTAACACGCACCCAACCCTCCCCAACGACCAAATATGTATCTACCAAATTTTTTGATTTAGCCGGGAGAAAAAAAATATGACAGAAACAATGCGTCTACATAGGGAGCGAGCGTGAGATGGGCCGGTATATTTACAGTCAGCCAAGGAGGATGTTCTTCTAGTCAACAGGAAAACTTGTTATCAGGGACGGAAGACAGACAGCGCCAGCATGTCACTCGCATTTACATGAGTTCTCCCCGAATCTCGGTCGGAAAGCCTGGCCCCGTCACGTTCATAGACACAGACCGAGGACTAGCTAAGAGCCATCATTTTTGCCGTCTGAAACTGTAACGAACTGCAAGTGCACATACACGTTCTGAAAAACGTAATCACATGTTTTTGCACAATTCACATTCGTTAACTGGCACAGAACATGTATCCGATATTATTTCTTGTTTATAATTTTTTTAAAAAACTAAATTCTAATGTTTAATATATATTTCTCGAAACGAAAATTTCAAGATGTTCAAAAACTTTTGGAAAAGTTCTCGACCAACTTTGCTGATTGAGAAGTCCGACGCTCCATCCATATGTAATTTCTATCTTTTCTTGTGCTCATCTTATTTAATTTTATTGTGGCATCGAGTATGTAGACCATACGTCGCACAGTGACGTTGGTATCTTCTTCCTGCACCCTTTATCCAGCTATAGGAAACGCCCGTCTCCAAAATCCCTCCATCCCTTTCCTCCTACCCCCCAAAACTCCGCCACGCGCCATATCGTGATGTAATGAGAACGGAGGGTGGAATGGGAAGGTGGGGGGGGGATAAAAATAGCGAAATATTATTCCCATATTTCTCGAACCGTGATGTCGCCGAATTGAGATTAGCAAATATAAAAAATAAGCGGCGAAGAGCGCGGGCGCGCGCGCGAAAATCCGCGAGGCAGAAAAATGATGTTGATTCCAGAGACAACATTAAAAATCATTACATAATTAAATCGTTCGCCACTCCAGCGGGCTCCAACGGCGCCGGGAGATGATGAGGGATGAGAGGAAACTAGAGGCGGATTCATCTCCTCCCGAGATCCTGGGAATATTTTTGACGCAAAATGAACGCGGGGCTGCAAAGGAACAGGGAGACGAGATCTGGCCTCCATCAAGCCGATAATGACTTTAACCTAGCATTGGGCCTCAATCTGATCAATCTGATGTATCAATCTGTATCAATCTGATACATAACTGTGAACATTACAAGTTCACAGTTATGTATCAGATTTCACCAGGTTAATACCAGTCATGCTAGGCAGTTCAATTATCTGCATTCAACGCCAATTACTGATTGGAGAATCGCCACAAAGTGTGCACAATTTCAATCTCTAAGACACAATTAACAAATTCGCGTAATTCCAGCCTTGTGACTGTGAAAGAAAAATAATTATTCAGTGTTGATTTTTCAGTATATCTCTTATTTCCTGTTCATCTGTAACTAAATGGGCTTCTAAATTTTGAACCTGATCAGTATTGTGTGGTCTGTGGCGGATCGGGGGAAGAAGAAAAGCTGCGGAAACGAGTGACTAATGGAAATAGCATCTCCGGCGCTTTTGCAACTTTTGATCGGAGGACGGTGGAGTGTCGGGGATGAAGGGAGGGCGAGAGCGAGAAAATAGCGAAGAGGAGAGAGAGGATGCGAATCAGGGATTGATGGTGGGAGTCGAATCGGTACTGAATCTTTTTTCTTTCGCAGCAATGAAAGCGGATTAAAAAGTGATTCTATACAACTGCACATTTAGAAATTGAACTGCATTACACCTTCGGTAACAGAGTCACGATTATTTTCATATTTTAACTTGAAAAGTGGCTTCCCGGGTTCGATTCCCGGTGCGGACTGAAAATGTGCCCACTCACATAGTGCCTAAGCACCAAGAGGGGTACAGAAACTCCTGTTGTGATGTACACTACAGTGAATTAAAAAAAACTAATATTTTAAATGCCAACCCAGTTAAAAAAGATGTTCTAAACAATTGGAATGTCATATGACAACAGAACCACTAACAAATTTCATTTAATGCATTTACGAATAATAAAATTATTGCATCTGTCAATAAAATTATTTGTTTTGAAGTTGAAGACTATATTGAATTTATATCATAGTAAGAGTAAGTAAGCTTGAAGTAAAATTCGAATTTTTAATCGACAAACATGAACATATCATTTATTAAGTGTCGCAAAAGCGACTCCGTCAATTTCTTGATGCATTTCATTACAAATATAGGAATATAGTGTCTATCTGAATTCAAAGGAAAGTGGAAAAGAGTGGGTGAGTTCCATGTACAGGAGCGGGATAACTCCTAAGCGTGGGTGCGATAATCGCGCCACAGGCGTAGAATGGGGAGCTATTGCGTGCCGGCGCGACAAAACCAAGGGAAATAATTAGACCAGAGTTCGCGTTCGGAAGCCATTAACTCGGGAGTCGAAATTAAAATGATGACGCGTGAATTAACCAAGAGTACGCGGTGCGGCAGTGAGAGTTCGCGACAAATAGGCGACGCCATTCGACATGGCATACATGTGTATATCCCCCATATATTGAGTACATGTAGGAGAATGTGAGGGCGATCTGGTGTATAGGCCAACATTATTAGGAATACGCGCACCGTGCCATTTTCGACGTACATGAGGAATTATTTTCTTCAGAATAGCTGGATTGGTATTTGAATGGGACGGCATGAATTCGAAATGCATTAAACTGTTAAAATAATTCTAGATGTGTGTCATTGGGTAGTTGCTTGCCGAATTATGGTGTAAATTATATCAAGACGCTGTTGGCAATGTGGAGTGTTCTGTAATTTAAAAAAAATTACTAAAAAAATGTAGTTCTCGCCATAGACATTAAATAACTTGCTTCGACAAAAGGTAACAAATCAAATCAATTTGACATTTGTTACCTTAGCAAATCAACGCATAATACGACCACGGCTAACTGCTAACAACTCCTGAGATTTTATTCCACTTTTGTGTTTCCACCATGCTTCGAGCAACTTCGATCAACTTCGATCTAATTATTTGAAAGCACATATATTAAGATTACATTATATATTATATTTGAAATATATATATATATTATTTTTTATATTTGCTCTGTATTAATGCTTTGTTAACGAATCATTTTAATGAATTGAAAATTATTCTTTTCCAGCTGAGCAGATTTCATGACATTTTGGTTGGAAACCATCGCTAAATAATATTTCAAAGAATATCACCGATATCGCTATAAAATTTTGAATAGTCTAAAATAGTCTTTTAAATTAAGATTCGGCGAGTCACTAGAGACGTCAGGACTGCAGATCTGAGGAGGACACACCCAAGATCGGCATGAATGTGTGTATGTCGTTGAGGACTACAAATAACAGGGGTCGATTTAATCCCCAAATCAGGCCGATTCTTCACGTCGCCGCGGCCGCCTAAGCGCCATCTATCTCTACCCACATACAAATTGCCCACCGACACGCTATATATGTACAATATAAGACTATCCCTATATGTATTGACTACGTCCGTGCACATGTACAGTACAGTACATACTGAACATGTATAGATACCAAACGCGAACAGCCTTGAACATACGTCTTTACGTCCATCAGTTATAATGTCTTCATCGAGCGAATGACTGAATAGAAATACGAAAACACATCCCATTAATTGAGCTCCCTTCTCTGTCTGTGTGTGCGTGTGTGTTTCGTCTGGTAACGAGGCTCTTCCGGAATAGCCAATTACCGCATAATTTTAGGTTTGAAACTCGTTCTAATTGACTCTCTCCGCGCACTGCGCACGTACATATAGATGGACATATAGATATAGGATAGGGCACACACAAATTAACGAATCCTATTCTGTCGAGCATGTGATTTGTCTAGACACTACTGTTGACTGTTGACGTAACCTCCTCCTCCCCCCTTCCCTTTTCACCAGTCTCGACCCGACCCTAGTTAATGGACTAATACATATGAGTATATCATGCAATGTCATGACGATGGACATGTGCATTGGACGTCAATAGTCCGTCTCCTGAGTATAGCTACTATACAGTCGAGCACAAAAGTATTTCATCCAATTACTTTTGCAAATCAATGGCTGGAAATAGTAATTCGTGGAATAACTCTCCCTATGTCGTAGACTATATGTAATCTAACACGTGATCATCGTTATTGCGTCCGACAATCGCAAATTGTAATTCAGGTTATCCAATATTTTCTGATGTCAATCGTTTTAATGAAGTCCGATTCAATTCTGGCGACTTCACCGATACGTCATTGGAAACCATTGATTTGAGACCACCGTTGACCAAGAGCTTTCGTGTAGCACTAAGGAGTCAGCCATTCGATCAATTAAATTAAATTGTATATTTATTTAATTTACGGGCATTTTATTTATCTATAAGGATATTTTCGAAATTCACCATCTAATTTTTTTGAACTGCATTTCCAAATGGAAGCGTGGCTCTTCCGTGCTCTCTCTAGAAATTGTTCAATGGCGTTTAAATAGCCATAACAAGAAAAGTCATAACAAGAGCTCCTCACCCTGTATATCGCGGTCAATGCACGCATCGTCACATCTCCGTATTTGTTTCCCACGAGAGACAAGAAAAACTGACATCAAGTGTAAGTAAGTGGCTAATAGCCATGTCGTTGTGCCCCGTTTGCAATTGATTATTAATGTCTAGAAGCGATCGAGTCACCCGATCTCCATCCTCTCCCCCCCCCCCCCCCC
>JAQGBY010001314.1:0-30523 GCA_034698785.1 Mycogona germanica
GATGTCAGGTACACGTTAAAGATCCCTACCTAGGTAGCTTATACTAAGCCTGGGCTAGGCAAAATTACCAGGTCGCCACCTGGGGGTTCTAGTTCTAGTTCTGGACCTCCTTAACAAATAGCTCAGATACAACTGGTCGTCCGATCCCCGCCATAGGTCCCTTTCTTGGGGGGCTGCTTGTGGGTACATATTGTAATTGTAATTACACAAATTAAAAATATGACGCAGGGTATGTAGCAACGAACACAGTGTTAACGCCATCTGTTGGACGACCAGCGTAAAAAATCGTCCAAATAACCGAAAATACGCGCCACCAGGGGTCGGGCCAAACGGTGCCCATGCTTACTTAATCAACAATGAGGCCTTTCCGTTTGCTGTAAAGGAGTTGAAACCTCGTCGCCATGTACGCGCAATACCTCCACGAACAATTTGAAGTATTGCTTTAGGAGAGAACGTGGGCCCGCCGGTATCTACATGTATATAACGATGGGCGTATCACATCGTCCTACGCGCGTTCGAGGAATTTAAAATGTTCCATATAGTTACTATACGACCCCCCCACCCCAATACCACACGCGTACAGTACAAAATTGAACGGCTGCATTGCTCTCTCCGAGAAAATCTCAAAGATAATAAGGAACATACATGCCCACGCATATTTTCTTTACCCCCGTTCATTTAGCCTACGGATAATTGTGTATCGACGGCAAAACAAATTCGGCCCGAAATGCTGTACATGTTTCGGTTGCTATGGAGAAAGTGGCGTCTGCGCGACTGGAGGGTAAACATGTACATGCCGTGACCCCGACATTTCATCAAACAGTTGAATATTTTCCGAGTTACGGCAATCGAATCTTCAACCTTTTACTGCAAAAGGAACGTGCTTCAACGGCACTCGTGTGAGCGGTCAATATCCGTAGAGATTGGAATTGCAATCTATTGCAATATAATAAGCCGCCATGGTCCGATGTAGCACAAAATTAAACAAATCTTTCGCTGACAGTGGCGTTGGTTAGGTTATTAATGGCTTATTTGAAGATTGCATTATATCGAGTGAATGTCCAATGAATGTGTCTCCTCCAAATGCAAATGTTTGACTTAACGCACGCTTATTAAAAACATTTTATTTAGCGGAGTTCTACTGTAAAACGGAAGTAAGATAATCCCTCAATAAGCACGTGTGCCCAATGCCAATACGTATTCCATAATCCTGTGTGAACGATGAGCAATTGTTATGTTGTGCTTCTCGTGTTTTCTTGCCTTTTTGAATCTGTATTTTGTATGTTTATCCTAATGACCACCCCCTTTAGCTGATGGAGTTTTCCATGCTTGGGGGTGGTCTGTGTCTTCCTCGCCCATTATGGGTGGGGAATGAGGGGGGAGATCCCCTTAAATAATAATAAAGACTTTCAACTTTTTCGTTGGTAAGCGATAAGTTAGGTGAGGTCGAAGCCGGATATATGAGTACACGAAAATAAATAAGGAGATGTTTGGACGACAATCTAAGAACCAGCAACAAGGGCGAATTAAAGGCGATTTAATTTGCCCTTGTGAAATTACATTTAATTAACTGTAATTATAAATTAAAAATACATTAAATGTATAATGTTTTTTAAATAATTACAGTCGCGCTTTGCTAAAAGTAATTTTGGAAAAAACAAATGAATTCCCCTTGTTGCTGGTTCATTTTACATATTTTTAATTCACAGTAGAGTATTCACTACTGGAGTGTCTATACCCCTCCTGGTGTTTATGCAGTATGAGTGACACTTTCTCACCTGTACCCCGGGATCGAATAATCGAGAGCCCGCGTCGGGAATCGAACCCGGAACCCCCGAGCCACATCCAGTCACAATACCAACTGGGCTACGAGTCGTACGTTGTTAGATTGTCGTTCAAAAATCTCCTTATTTATTTTGATGTTGGTAATATTTCTTTGGCAGCAGACTGAAGATCTATAAGATTTGCGAATGGTAGCTTTGCATGATTTTTTAAGCGCCCTCTAGTGAACAACTCTGTTAGCTTGCCGGGCTATCCCTTAGTGCGCGTTGTAAGCCTTCGATCGATGAATACCGTCCACCTATCGCCTTAGGAAAGCAGATCTGCCGAAATCGGCGAAGCGCCCCGACTTTTTGTTTCAACTACTTTCCGGTTGGCGGCGATTTATTGAGGGTATATAGTCTCCAATTTCTCATATAGAGACTCTACGGGAAAGTAACGTCAGCTGGCGGCTAAAGCTTCCGGTATAGCAATCTCGAGAAAAGACTCCGCGGTTATGCAAGACACAGATATTCGAGAGAAACTCGAGCCTATTTATGGTGGCTTGAGAAAAACGGTGGTGGCTCAAAGACGCTGGCCAAACATTTCAAATTCTTTCGCTGTGTATGTGTGCATATCTGCATATAAATCTTTTAGAAAAGCTGACGAAGTGATCCCATGCAACACAAAATTAATTAAATTAAAACTCTGAAAATAAAACCCATGCGCATGGCAGAGTACGTAACCTCTCGTTCCTAGCTCTCCTTACCGTGAATTGAGATTTGGCGGACCAGACGCCACTAGCGGCAACAATTACAACATGCTAGCACCTGCCAAATGATGAAATGTCCACCGTGCCATTACCATTGAGACACACTTATACGAGTATATTGAGTAGAAACTAATCAGGTACATGATGCATGAGTTCGTACGTAGGAGGATCAATTTTCTAATGCATATGTACGGCATATGCGCGTCGTTTTGAACCGAATACTTCAATAAACGATTTTTCAAAATGGTCTGTCAAATAAACACAAAGTACCGTGGGCTTTACTGGTGGGTTACAGCTGCAATTACTTGGCGCATGCTATAAATTGGAGTTCCGTACATCCTTTTACTGTTATCGAAACCGCCGAGCATCATGAGTTGCCGCAGCACAACACTCGTAAAAATGTCTAGTGCACATTGTCGTCGAAGCGGGGCTGGATCGATTTGTCTCGCGTGTTTTCAATGGGAGTGCGTTAGATAGAGCGCTTCAGTTCGTAATTGTTTTCCAATTAGTTCACCTCTTGTTTGTGACGGGGTTCAGACGTTTCATCAATTAAACCATGACAAGTAAACAAAGGTGCTTTTTCAGAGATGGTGGATTCGGGACAGCACCGAATGAATAAAGCAAACACGAGTGGCGCACTCGCTTTCTTATAATAATATTTTACTATTATTTAAATTTCAACTGGTAATTGCGAGAAATACAGTTTTGAAGACGATTATTATCATCCAGACGTCCTAATGTTCTTACTCAAGGGTGCTTTACTTGCAAATAAAAGCGCTTCCAATACTAACGCTCCAATTGAAGCATATGCAGGAAAACTTGTTCTATTGGTGAAAATATTATTCCTCAGCGCTTTCATGAGCTATTATTTTTCATTGAACCACATGCAACAAAATTTAATGTGAACGTTCTAAATTACAGCGTGTTCACCAACCAATTCTTATTAAATAAATAATATTGTTATGCCAACGGAAAGTATTTATTGAAATAACTGATAGAATGCGCTTTCAGTAATTACAACTTTCCATTGATAAATGCGACTGTACTGTACCCAAGAAAAATAATTGCGTCACTGAAATGACATTAGTTCAAGAGTTTTTATTATATAAAAATACTCGTAAGAATCATTTGTCTTCCACAGCTTCGCTTGCAATGTGCACCTAGCCCATGAGGAACTCAGCTACACGTCAATCACATCACCGTTACCGTTAATTGAAGCGCGCCGATCTCGCTTCATTGATTTGCGTGGGTTTTATATACAGTTTAGAGCGTTCAATTGGCTGGTCTCTAGACAACACCAGATGGGGATTGCTGCGCTTGTGACCATAAAGCACGAGGGTGGTTCTAAGAATCATGCAGGTGTGGATTTGCATCGCCGAACCGTTGAGAGAGACCACGAACATGTAACTATTTCAAATCATTTCAATATTTGCTACTATAAAATGCACCG
Source organism: Mycogona germanica (assembly GCA_034698785.1). Lineage (NCBI taxonomy): Eukaryota > Metazoa > Arthropoda > Diplopoda > Chordeumatida > Chordeumatidae > Mycogona > Mycogona germanica. Next base: position 3,981 of record JAQGBY010001314.1, read on the forward strand.
TTAAGATTAACATTATAATTGAGATCTCCAAATTTCAGTTCTAAAAATTTCGTCAAAATCGAAACATAAATAATTACGGGTCCGTAGTAACGCGAGTTTAAAATACGATTTGCTGAAGTATATTACAATATTATTTAACTTCTCTTCTTGAATCAATAATAATAAACTTGTAAAACGGTTTGAACCGCAATTCACATCAATGCACGCACGTACATTCGAGTTTATGGACCCATAACATCAGGTCGATAAAACGAAATTCGCTCTTCCATTTATCTGATTCGACAAGGAGTTCTCACAAAAATGGGATTTAAGAGATTTTGGCGGGGCTTTGAAGCTAAGCCTCCTCAAAAAACATTTATGAGACTTTGGTGAAAGGTGATCAAAACTTATTTTGCATGTAGAACTTGCTACGCAACATTTTAATACCTGAAATTTATTTGAAAGACTGAAAAGAAAAGAAATTTGGGGGATTAATCAGAAATTTAAATATTGAGTACTTGTGATACTCGTATAGCTAAACTTCATTCCAAATGCAGATTTTATGTAGCGATGCCACGTTTTATGACTCGTTAAAATTATATCTCTACTTTTATTGCCCAAACAGCCGCAATCAACAATTCTCGCACCACACAACGCCCGCACGTATCGAAAACACATCACATGATTTTACCCGGGTGAATGTTATTAATTAATTAATTTCTGACTTAATTGAGTACAGGGATTCATCTCTAGCCCAATGTCAATTTATCATCGATAGCTACAAACTTGTTCCCAGTTTTTGAGGTAATTCTAAGACCGTGAGTGATTGATTGTTACAGGACATGCGTCACCAATAAAAGAGTGATTATTAATCAGCAAATCTTCTTCAACAGACCGCATCTGCTCGACCCACCAGCCGCACTGCAGATTAACCGAAACACAACCTTCGATCCGCGGATGACGAAGGTATGATTGAATTACATTTTATGTCACTGATCGCGTGGTAACTCAAAATATAGGATGAACTGGCTCAAAGATTTAGCATTTTGACCAGTTCTGCATGATCAATATTCGATGCGCCAACTAGTCACGTTATTGTGCGTTATTAATATTAGAAATTGTGCTAGATGCACAAATATAACATTCTGAATATGTGCAAGCATTCTCATGCATTTTGCAAAATGTACACTACAGACTGATTTAATAATCGACGGCCACCACCACCACCCCCGAAAGCACCGTTCACCGCAGAGTTGTTATGGCAACTCTGGGCCCGGCAAGCTCACCATCCGGGGCTACAATATCAGGGCAAATTTTACACCCGATTTTTCCTATAAATAATCGACCTCTAATTTACATTAGGTAGGACAGGTCATTTGGTTTCTGCAATATCAAATCGTATCTGATCGAATGAAATTGATCTAAAATGTTATTCCGGTATATTTCATCTTCATTTTTACCTAAATCATCTTCTTTTTTTCTGTTGGTGATTGCATGGTTTTTTAACAGCACAATAAAATTTTTAATTTTTCGCAACCTACCAGCGCATCACCAATCTCTTCCATATTTACACACCTGTGTCGCGATTGGGTGCACGCTCCGCCTAATGTCACATATGCATGAGACAGGTGCGGGACTCGGAGTCTGGAGCCCGGGGCCGTCCGATACCGAGAACGCGCGCGCGCGCGTGCGGGCGCGCGTGCCGGATGAAATCCCACGCTCGCGCGCCGTTGCTAGGTCAACGTCGATTGAGCTTCGGGCTCATCGTGATACAGGGTGATTAGACACATGCGGTGAGCGAGTCCATAGCTTAATTGCGTCGGTCTCGCTCAACGAGTTCCTAGAAATTGGTATCGCATTTGGACGGCGCAATCAACGTAATGCGTCCATTAAAAGGTGTAAACGCAAAACTAACATCGGGAGCCAACACCAATCGGACACCACCCATTTGAGAAATCTCCACGCTGGTTTAACCGTACTCACTATTTGTCATTATTTATTTCTCCAAAATTTAAAACATTTTACCAAAAAGTAAACCCAATTTTCATTAATTGATCAAATCTAAAGAACAATAATTTCTCAATATTTGTAGTTTTGACCTAAATCTCATATTTCAGATGAGGTTTTCGAGTTCGACAAGATTTTCGGAAACTATGAGTGCTCATTAAATTTATTTGTCTTCTTCATAATCGCCTCATTGAAGCCCAATACTGAAGGGAGCCATTTGAAGTTTATTAGTTAGAAGTTTCTTTAAAATTTAAATGAAAACGTATAATTGCTCATAAAAAAGTCACTTACGGAATTACGGAACAATTACAGGATGGCCAAATTGTAAAAATGTCGCCCACAAAAAACACAAACATCGCAATAGAACATGGCAAGTGACGACAAGGGCAGCCTCAGCGACTACCTCGCCAGAAATAAGTGACCAGACACGCGCCATTGGTCAACATAACTCACGATAAATAGTAAATCGACAGGATAAACGATTTTGGTGTGCGTGAGTGTGTTTACGTGAGCGAGGAGGCGCCACCATCGAAAACGAAATATATAAACGACATAAAAATCAAAGTGGACGGACGTGATTTATCGGTTGTACGTGCAACAGAACTGCTTTCGCACTTCGTAAAATTGAACGGGACGATCACAGGAATCGCTTTAGTGGTGCTCTATCGCGGGGAGCAAGTCACACAGATTACCCAGTAGAACTGATTATCAACACCGGTAATCCCCTTTCTGTGATATTTTATATCTTCCGACCATTTCTATGGGAGGTGGGAACACGCACTGCGGGCATACTTCAATTTAAATCGAGAAAGGGTGAACTCGGGATAGCACCGAATGAAAGAGACGAACACGAGTGGCGGACTCGTCCTTTTATAATAATATTTTAATATTATTTTAATCTGAAATGGAAATTACGAAAAATACAGAGTTTCGAAGAGACCGGGACTCGAACCACGGATCTCTGGATTGCCGGTCCACTGCTCTTAAAATTACTTAATAAATTTGAATTGTAATTGAGCTTGAGAGTTATTGTAATTGTAATTGACGCTTTTCATTCAATGCAATTCAATTTTTTTTAAAAAAAGGCCCAGTGCAACTGTCGTAGTACGCTAGCACCGTTTAAAGTTTATTTGATAATTGAAATAATAACAATAACATAAATGTCACAAAATATTTTAGCCAAACCCATGTCAAATGAGAATTTAATTTGTGATGTTTATATTATGTGAATAATTTTACTCGACATTTGGATAAGTTAAACATTTTACATCGAGCACTCCTTAGTAATAATCAATATTTAGTTTCGGGTAGAAAAATAGGCCAAATTGGGATTAATTATTATATGAATTCGCTAGTTCGCTAGTTGTGCCAACATGTATGTATTTGGTTCGGATGTGCGTTATGTAGGTTGTTGTACTAGATTACATGTATTAGTAATGCGCACTCTGGGTCGCCTTATACAGCAATATATGATGTTAGAGATTTTCTGAAGCCATAGCTCGATTACACCACAGAGCGGCTAAATTTTAATTAAACCAACTCCACCCCCACGTCCCCCTAACGTCCGCACAGCCAATTCCCGTCGATGTTGTATATAATAAAGCAAAAAATAAACACATGAGACGACACGGCAACGGTCAACACCCTTTAACCATACTCCTCCTCCGTCTTTCTCCCTCTTGCATAAACGAACTCCCTATTACAGTGTACACTACTTTATAATGTATACATTTGCTCGTTACAAACCAGTGCCCCTATATCCTCCTGAGACCCCTTTCACGTTCTCTGCCCCACGAATTAGTTTAAATTTACCATGATCACGAATACACCGAATATTTGTATGATACATCTGTATGATGTATCTACTGGCACAACTCAGAACTAGACAAATTCAAAATGTCAATTTGGATTTTGCTCGAGTGTCAGAGATAAATTAGTCATCAAGCTAACCATTGTGCGTCACTTCAAATTTGAGTACCTGTTTTTCTATTTGCGTGCATTCCTTTTTGGGGAGGCATTTCAATTCAAACCGAATGACAGTTTTCCACCCACTGACTTTTGGCCTCCTGATGATGATAAATTATTTTAATTTTTTGGCAACGAGGCAAACTGTTTTGGCACTGCCACATTCCGATGCTTTGACTTTAGCTAATAATAGCGATTAGCATTTTTCGCATTAAAAATGACACTTTAGATAAGTGCACTAATGTCAGTTTGGCAAACGCTCACACATGTGTCCTCATGATTTGCTCGTGCGTAGCCAGTCTGGCAAAACAATTCAAAGGTCAAATAAAGGTCATTCTTGAAACGAGACGAAATAAAATAATCATTTTGAAATAGCTGAACATATGCTGGAATAGTGAATAGGAATAATGTTTTCTTGAAGATTGTCGCTACAAATTTTTAATTTGATTATACTTGCATAAACTATTTTTTATAGATCAACAATTTTCTAAATAACTGTCAACAGTTTTACATAATACCAGCATAACTATTTTCAAAAATAATGTGTCAAACTATTTTCTAAAAGAACCCTCTGTATATGATTCAGCGGACACATAGAAAATAATATGGCAGCTTAAGGCAAACACGTTGTATTTGTTTTGTCTGTGGATGTTGCTTTTGAGGAGAGCTTTTGCACTTTATTTCACCAATTACTACACCATGTCATATTAATACAAACATTAATGTGAATCAACACCTAACTTACTGCAAATTAAACCGGCCAACCTCCTGGCTCCATATTGGACTCTGCGTGTGTCATGCATTTACACCTGCAGTTTAAGTTATTAAAATCTTTAACGACGACGCTAAATCGATGCTAGAACGAGACCTATAAAACGTCAGCATTGTCGAGCGTCAAAACCGGTTAACTTCGACAGTAGTACAACCCCCCATAGCCGGGAAAGTGGCGCGTCTAGCTATTGAAACGGATGGACGCACCCCTGCCATGTGAGTTTGGATTATACAAAACACACCCCTGGGGCGTCAGCACTTCAAGCCATAGCTGCATCCCATCCTAAAGGGGTACAGGTGCCCCAGGGGTTCGTTGGTAGGGTTCCTCCAAACCGGAAGTGGAAACGCACCATAACCCAAAAAAGATGGCGAATTTGATGCTTTCGCTGCTAATGTCACCACACTACAGACTGTATTTGGGAGGGTAGGCTATTGGGGAAAATGCAGTCCATGGGAGGCCTGGACAGCATAGGACAAAACAGATCCAAGCTAGATGTCCCCACCTTTAGCCAAACGCATGGCAGGGGCCAATTCAATAGCTAGACGCACTGCTCTTCTGGCTATGGGGGGTTGCACTACTTTCGACAATGATACAGCAGCGCTTACAATTAGATTTGTTGACTAAATTATTAATTGGGACTGAAAGCACCGCGGAAGCAAAACACGATGCCTGATAGGGGTCAATTGGCGATGAGCTTTCCCCTTATCTTGTTTCCTCGATGGATGCATATGTAAACGTTCGCCTCGGGTCACCTGCACACACACACACACACAAGGGGAACTGATGAACTTCCATGTACATGTACACCGCAAATTCGAATGACTTAATTGTGGGAACAATGTTTATTGGAAAGACAATGGCAAAATATGCAAAGATCATACTAAGCAATCGCCTCGCTTTGATTTTGAAAATTGAAATATGTATTGTTTATTGCGAGCTTTTAAAAATAAATTTAAAATCTACTTTTATTTTGTAACTGTTTACGTTTTTGAGTATCACTTTTTTTAAAATAAAACTAATTGCATGGCAGGATGTGGGTTTTTGAAAATCAATTCCCGGTAAAGGGTTAACTGATCTACAGGTACACATTATACTCGTACGTGTTTAGTATAAATTTTAAAAACGCATGTGAAAAATATTGGAAAGTACGAAGAAAGCTTTTGTTCTCTGGTTTCGAAATATAGGAGTGAGTAATTAACCGGAGACTCCGATAGGCAGTGCGGTGATCCAAAGAAAACACTGTCATCGCAAGCCCACTCCCGAAACACTCACTACAACCCTTCAAAATGAACGCTTCACCTACTTCGTTGAAGCTGGGGAACAGTCACATTTAATTTGGCCGCCTTGGGCTGATCCACCGTGTTCCTTCAGGTGCACAATGTGGATGATCGATCGGTATATTTTTGCGTCGCTTTTACAATTGAACGATTAAAACGAAACGGGCATCATCTATCTGATCCAGGTCTTCGTTAAAAACGTTCGACAAACTTATTTAAAATTGTAAAGTACATTTACAAAAATAAATGTTCTAGCCATTGTTGACTATTGCTGACCGTCACAAGGAGCCCTGCGATAGATCAACATGGTCATTTTAGAGCTCATCCCCCATTAACGCCAGGTAAGGCTAACTTAGAAGCAATTCTTTTAGTCAAGTATAAATTAACGGTATCGGAGGTGCACATTATAAAAACGTTATTGTCGCCGCAACCTTGCATCAGTGCTGCTGCCCTCAAGCGGAAATGATGCAATAGGCCGTTCGGTTGACTTGTGTATGTAACAGCGCAGGTTAACATCGTAGATAATATTCCGGTCGCACCTCACGAGACGATATACCGATCGATGTTGCGGGTTATCGAACACGGGGCGCGTTCCTCTATTGGAATTTGTCCACTGCCACGATAAGGTAGTCCAACGTTTTTCCACCCTGCATCGACATTCGAAATGGGATTCAGCGCACGATTCAGATATTAGCCAGTTTAGACTTATAAGCTCGCTTGATTAAGGTTATGTTTAACTATGAATGGCAGTTGAACATTAGTTCTAAATTTATTCACCCACCATGTATACAACCGATTAATGTTCGACCGTGTCAGTGTTTTTCTTTCTTCCGGACTTAGAATGAACGACAACTTAGATCTTGATCTGTTAGAGACGTAAAATACTTCACAGGGCAAGATATATTTTTCTACAGTTGCTTTCATAGTCTTTATCCTTAAGATTGAGTTATTTTAACCGACATTCTGAAAACGATAACTATCTTTCAAGGACGTAACAAACAAAATTCGCAGCATATGTTTTTTTTTGTGAAATTGTTTCGGTAATATATACAGTCAACCAACATGATATAGCTAAGATAGAGATAGAGAGAAACATTGGGCATGTCTAAATCTGACATATCCAGTGTGACGAGGACATCCCGAGAAATCGTCGCCTCAAGATTAACATGTGTGATAGCAAATTGGACAGATGTGATATCTGGGATTCGTCGTGCACGCAGATTGGGCGGACATGACTCTTAACTCAAGGGTGAAGATGGTTGCTATTTTTGGTTAACTCGTTGCATGTCGTCGCCTAATTTGTAGAATTGGACGAAATAACGACGACAACCCCAAGAAATCACGTGAATGAGGAGCAACGAATACTTCAGCTCAACTGGCATTCGAAGTTCAATTTTGTGTGCACCAGACATCCGGAGTATTTATTTATTTAGCCTTTCTGCTTCGTTAGAAAATGATCTGTCCCCTTTGTTTTGTTTAAGTTGGCAATCACACAAAGCACGAAAGGCGCGCATAAACCAAACGACTTAATAAATAGATTGAAGAAGTGCGAGTTAAAAGAAGTAAAGACGTTCGACTAAAAATATTCTGTTTGGTTAATTTAGTTTCTATTACAACGCAATTAATTTAGTTTCTTCCATATTGATTAAGATATCCGTTCATATTTTATTTTTATTCTTCCTTTTATTCACTGTACAGGATGGATATGGCGAATCCGGAAATGACATTGCTATGTATTTTATATGTTCAAATGAAGTTTGATGCAACCTTGAAGAGACCGTTTAGTTTAGGTCCATCTCTTGGATGTGGTAAAAATTTTGAAACTATCGATTTGAAGAAATCTTCCAACAAAAGAATGTTGAAAGTCGAAAGAAATACGATCTCAACAAAAAGAATTGTCTTGGCGTGCGTGTACACCTGAGACTCCAATGTGAGACACCTCATTCCACGTATTACGTATTAATACCACGTATTAACTTTTGCCTTCAATATCATTATTTTGAATTTGATTTTTGAAATATTCCTGTTTTATTCGTAAGATTCTGTAATTTGTGAAAACGTCAAAAGAAGAGATCTACAGAAGTCCTACACGTCAAAAAAAAGTAATCGCAATCAAATGAAGCATTGTTTGAACATGCATTTGTTTAACTGCACTTGCTCCCTCCTGATGTTTTTTTAATATTCAACATTCAATTGTTTGATTTCAGTTTACAGAAGCAGGTCTCATGAGGGTCGAGCTCCCCCCAAACCAATACAAGAATAGGAATTTCAAAATCCAATTCTTGAGCAGTCCGCCGAAAGGCATTCACTGTCGCCGTACACGAATTCGGACTTGCACGTATACCAATGTGGCGGATGAATGGAGATATGAACCACTTTTCGACCACCGACGGATCAGAACACAATGCCGTCCGACTGAGAAAGAGATTAGTTCGGCGCCCGATAAGAAGCGTACTACCTCTGGATAACATTCAACTTGTCGAGGTTGTAAGAATTTTGCCAAATCTACGCAAACCTGCCATCTTTCATCTGTAGTTCATATACATACAAGTAGATACTCTCTTTCTATAAGAGTATGCCCCCTTTTTTAAATTTTAGGTTTTCAATTATTAGTTTAGAAAAATTATTAGTCTTTGCCAATTCTTTTGTCAGAAGAAACATGTTTTTAAAAAAAAAGTACAAGTTAATAAAAACTGAATCAACTGGTGAAAATAAATTTTCATTAATTTGTTTTCGGCTTTGAAACAAACACAGTATCCTATCATTCATTTTTAAAATCCGCGTTTGACATTTTCATTACATTTATTGCTTTATTACGGGCGAGGCTAATGCAAATAAATATACCGCCGTGTCACACAGAAATATATTTAATAATACAATTTGGCCCAAATATTGATGAGAATGCCTTCTTTTAGAACTTGAACATCGCATTACTAATTTCTTACAACAATGGGTTTCTCGGCCGGTAGGTGGCGTTGTACAACAGCTGCACCATTCCTAATTCGTTTGCTTCACTGAATCACTAAAGCACCTGCTTCACTGAAGAAGATAAAATTGCAATAAAGTGTCTTCGAGAAACCAAAAATTACGGCGCAAAACGAATTCTTAGGAAATTTCCAAACAAAGAATGGAGTTTAGACAGACTCTCATACCTTCTGCAAAAGATTGACCAAAGTGGCACTGGTAACTGTCAGAAAAGCAGCGTGCAAAAATGGTTAAACGAAGCGGTTAACGAACGAGCTTGTTTTAAGTATGGAAGACCTGAAAACATATTATTTCCATCGTGAAATTACTTGTCTGACAAGAGTTTCTCAAAGTTCTGGTGTCCAGAATCGTCAAAAAAGAATTCAATTTAAAATGCTTAAAAACATCGGGCGATGGAATTAACTGAAAAACAAAATGTTGTATAAGTGTATTTATACAAACACGGGACAGAGCTGTGGAAAATCGACGACGAGCTGGCGATTCTCCATGAATAAAAATAATAAACCTAATTTTATGAAACGTACATTGAAAGACATCACAATTTTCTTTCGACAAAACCCACACAATTCACAATTCACCCTTCACAAAATTCGGTTTATTATTTTTATTTATGGAGCCTCGCCAGCTCGTCGTCGATTTTCCACGGCTCTGTCCCGTGTTTGTTCACTTATGCGTCGACTTTTTACATATTTTTCGTGTGTGGTTACATTTCCTAGAAACAAAAGTGAGCTTCACATTTTTCACAGATGGAAAAACCTTTTACTTTTTCTGTTGCTCGACCTACCAATAAGCAGAATGATTGTGTTTACGTCAGGAATTTATTTTGTTGGACAGAATAAATTTTAAAAAATCCTGTATCAATCAATAGTTGGATTTTGTTTTGAGCACGACTAACCTTATCCAATCGTTTATTTTTCTAAAATAAAGAGAAGGGGTAACTATAAACGCGGGGAACCACCGTGGAAAAATACAGTCTGTAACAATCGGGACACACCGAATGAAACCCCGGAAGATGAAGATGCGTTCCTGGTTATCGGCGACGCGAAATCGCGCCAAAGGCTGAGAGACAGGACAGGTGCTGGATAATCGTAGCAACCACTCTCTTAAAGAGCAGACCGTCAGATTAAACGTCAAGGAAACGAGGGAAAACCGTAAACACCCCTAAACGAAAAGCGGCATTGCCACAGCTAACGTATGAGCATGACAATGGCACATCGCATCATTGGACTACTGCTTAAGGCTATTTCATTGCCAATTATGCATTTTCGATCCAATCCGGATACCGCATACATACTTTTTATTTCAATATTTGTTTATTTGTCTGCATATGGGGCATCAGTATTACCGGATACTGGATACAGGATAATTATGCAAATATGTAACTCGTATGACATTTATTTACAAAACATTCCAGCAAATGGCATATGTCGATTAGTGCTGCGAACCTCCAGAACACATTCATTTTGATAAATGCATTTCGATCAATATCCTGAAGGCTTGAAAAGGATAAATGTTTATGATTGACGAAGCATTATTTGGACATCGCAACAGACCCCTTTATTGGGATTTCCAAATGAGAAGAGGACTAGAAAACCAGCCTCATTATTTGCTTATTATTCAACCTCGATAAACAATCTTGAATGTCGGATGCACTTGCCTAGCAAAACATCTACCACGGGCACATATTTGAATGAAAATGGAAACCAGTATAGAAAACACAATTAGTATATAAACACAATCATTTACTCAGCAGAAGTAGTTTAGAAAGCCATTAGAGATAAAAAGGTAAAACCCAAGCGCAGGTATAACAATTTCGGTCACATGACATGATCACTCACAGAATATGAAATCTAGAAGTTAAATATTAATGGAAATAATTATAACTAGGAATTCATTTTGGAAATACTGTAAGTTTTACTGTTTATTATTTTTGCCTTTGCTGTACAATTTCATTTTCCCATTAATCAGCGGATATTGCCCACCCATTATACTGTATAAATCAGTGGTGTCCTCTAGCTAACAATTACATTTAATTAACTCTGATCGGAAAAGTCAACATGTTTATTTGAAATATATTCTGAACAAAAAACTATATGCACGTAAAATCGCGGGAAACAAAACTGAAATAGTCGCCTCTGATGTCAACATCGCTTTTTTGGTCTATATATTACATGTATATCTTCGGAGAGTAGAATCCCAACTTTCACGTTCATGTCCGTTATCTTGCTCCGACCTTTCCATGCACCTTCCTATGTGTCCCCGGAAATATGACAGAAGACAGGAAAAGGAGGAGAGGAAGAGCGACACGGTCGTTGTTTTTATATATATTGCATAAATATTTATGAAGTGTCGCTTATGTTTCCCCATCCCACCTAATTCCATATAATTTAGAAGCGGGCATCTTATCTTGCACGCAAACAAAATCAGAGCAGAACTGAGCTAGTTGGCCACATTAAAAACAGTAGGTCGCTAATTCTATAAACCCTTCGTTGATCAAAACCAGGTGCCGAATAATAGCATGCGAAAACGACCGATATAGACCGATATCGACCCACCATATTCGAAAACGATTCACTTGAATGTCACCAACCTACATTATATTGTCTATCGGCATGCAAAACACTAAATAATACGGAGCATACGATTACTTGCTGTTAGAAAAAGTGAAGACGAAAATGTTTGTTGTAAAATTTATATAACAAAAAAGTTTATATAAAAATGTGTAATTATTTTTTAATATTTTAAAATATACTCGTATTTGGCTTACATAATACAAATCCTATAGCCTGTTTTGGGAAGAAAACGCATGAAAAGTCGAAATTAACATTTATAAAGATAAATGTTCATTTAGAATGAACATTAGATGTGTCAAACCTTTGACAATTGACAATTAGCACCGCCTGATGTTTAAGGTAGTACAACTTGAATGCAATCGGTGTATTATTAGCTCATGTATTCAATAATACGACATTGTCGAATAACTGAGAAACATTTTTTTTTAGTCCCAAATTTCAAAAGAATTTGTTTGTAATCTGTTTTAAAATTTCATGTGTCTCGCCACTTCTTTATTCAACAAGAACTTATAAGCACTCTATAATTGTCGCAGTCGAGCATATTTTCAATTACTTTTCCAATGTTAGTGTAATTCGACATACATTTTTAATAAGCGCAGTAATTGAACGAATGATGTAGTTGGAAGAATAATAAATTAAACAAACAAACAAAAACAAAAAACGTGTATACCCGCCGTGCCTTTCACAAGGAAACATTTGTCATGGCGAATCGTAGATTCGAGATAAAAACACGTCTTTACGATAAAGACTAATTCGTAAAAGTAACACAAAATTTGAGATGATCATTGTAATAAGCGTTTTCGAGGTATCCTCCTGAGACGTGCATTGAAAAGAGATTTTCCCTAAGATATGTTCTATTGTATAAAGAAACCAAGTGATATAATTTTTTTAAAATACAGACTGTATATTTATATTCGCAGGTGCAGATAAATACGTGATTAATTTGCAGTGTAACGAAACGAGAGTCTAAGATAAAACCCAGGTTTTATTTTCTAGGTATAAACTTATGTTTAAACATGTTAATTAAATTATGCTTAAATTATGTTTGTCAAATTATGTTTGTTTATGTATAAACTGTTCACCTTATGATACAGAAGCCATGTAACCAGAGTTCATTTAATCTTACTTTTACTTATTTTCATGAAGTAGAAGAAATAACTAGAATTTGCGATATTAAACAATGAACGTCTTTTGAACTTCACCAATCTTTAGAATGAAAATAAACCAAACTTGATTTTTATATTCGCAGGTTTCTTATAAGGTTGTAAGGTTCTTGATAAGGTTTTCTTAATTCTTGTATGGCACAATTCCATGTCACTGATAAAAACGGTTAACAGATTACCGTGTCCCAAATCCGTTTGTTGAAATAATTAAAATGTGACAACCTGGCATAATTATCCTGTGTAGATCACCGGTATGTGTCTCTTTCGTGAAAATCCCTTCCCCCATATGATGATTTAGATTGACGTCATTTCCGGCGCTCATTGTTCGCTTTATTTTCTGCTTCTGTTTAAAGTCACGCTTTAGTCATTTTTCAAGCTTGCTGCTAAAAAAATGAGAAAAATAGCCTAGTTCCAAGGTTAACTAAAAATATTTAGAGCGTTGCGATGTGTAGAGAAAAGGACGAATTAACGGACATGGCGCAACTCTAGTGCACGGTAAAAAAGCAGACAAGTGCTGCCACCTTCGTCAGACTGGAGCGACTTTACACTTGAATATAATCGTGTTATTAAAATGTATCTGGCTCATTTTATATGCATGCACATATCATAAAGTGTGGGCAAAGAAAAAACGTTTCGTTAGAAATTTGATCATAAAATTGCGAATCTTCAATTTATTCTATTAAAATTTGGCACACACGTTGGTCTTAACTTACTTTATAATTTGGCCTCGCGCACTTGCAACTCCGTGACGTCATTATTCGAATTTTTGAGGTTCAAAACAGTACAATTTATAAACGAGTGGATCCTACGTGCTCTAGGTAAGGCGAAAATTCATGTGTGGGTTCCGGAAATAAACGATGACACGGCATAATTTATGTAACTATTTCTCTTAACCCACTGCATTATAATACCGTAATTCAACCGTAACTAACGACATACCATATAATAAGGTGAAAATCATGGTCAACAGAGCGCTCTAATTTCATCATTCCGTTGATTAACTGAACTGAAATAAACTGAAAGCCGTAAGTTTCGTCTAGACATGTTAAAATATGTTTAAACCCGAGCATTCAATCCTAAGTCAATAAAATATATGTTTCACATACTAAAATATGTTACTGCCATACGTGAGAAGAATAATGCACAAATAAAAAAATTAAATTGGGAAAGATAGTCAAGGTAGAGATCTATTACTGTAGAAATCAACATGCACGCGTTTACACATGTACATGTTAAGCGCGACAACTATAAATAGTAACAAATGACAAATAATAAAATAAAGAACTGTCACGTAAGTGTTCGACTAAGAAATAGAATAAAGGGGACGTAAAGCCTGTAATGCGGTTAACTACAGTTGATTGGAGAAAAAAAAATAGCTCGGATTCTGAGGTATTTTGTTGTTTTTTGTGAGAAGTTATCAACTAAAATAATGTAATAACAATGAAAGAATCAACACAAATTTCAAACATTATCGTTCATCTTGAAACGAGGAAAATATTGAAAAAGATCTATATTTCAGAATAACCCAGCATCCTATTTCAATAACCTGCTGAATTGAACAAACTGAAATTAAAAGCGAATGTTCGTCATACCTCAAGTAGAAAATTTAGAACATTAAAAAGTTGTCAACACGATCAATTGAGCGTCATAGACACATGCATTACAAATTGAAATGGTGAAGTACAATTTGAATATTCAATATACATTGATTGCATTTTTTAAATAGCGTAGCTGAAGTTAAATTTTTACTCGTAACATTTTATCATAAATTTCGAAATAAGATTGCTGTGCAGATGCTAACCAGCATTTTGTACACACTAGTGCAACTTGCGATTTTGCCCAACAACAGAGAGGTTGTGTTCCAAAATGCACGTCTTTTATATTTTTGCGGCCTATAAAAATAAACCCAAAAAAATGCCTTCGAATGCATTCAAACCAGAAACACATTATTTGTCTTGTGTTCCTCTTCCATGATACAAAAACACTTATTATATGGTTTTGTCTATGAGCGCAACGCTGTTGAATATAATGGTTGCACATTAGCTTGACTAAACATTATTCTATAGAATTGGATACCGGAAAGATTGCAATTACAGATACATAAGAATTTTTTTTTTAATGCAATACCAATAAAGCTCGGTCGTAACTAGTGCGCATTGGTGTCGATGTTTGTAATTGAAAATAAAGCAGATATTCTATTTCGCCCAATTGGCAAATTTCCAAACCGGGCAAATCTCGTCCGGCAATGCGTTTTCGAACAGCTAAAAAGGAAGCCGACAAAATTGCGCGTGTGTCAAATTAAATCCCGAACAGGATCGACATGGGACGACGCGTGACTCGCATGCACATTAAAAGCAGCAGCCTCTGTATATATATATACAGAATCTGTAGTCTTGCTTCATTCGATTTCCATAATTCTTGCGTTTCCTTAGGGCAGCTCGATAAAATGTATCGTTTACATTGGCGAAACCTTGCGCTTCACGGGTTTCATGCGTTCAAAGATTGGTCTGTTTATCGAAAGTTTCGCCCGGATGAGCTAGGAAATAATTGGTGAGTAGAAATTTGGAAGAAATAGTTTGATAGTCGGTTTAATAAAAGCAAAGCTGATCTAAATCTTTAACTATATTTCAACAAGACTTGCAGTTACGGCATAATTTTTTTAATCCTGTGTTGCCAACGTCCGGATACATTATATTTGCATCCTCTATTTTTTCAATTTAATGAAATGTTATTCCACGAAAGCTGGTATCGCTAAGAAAACTATAAGAAAATGATAAAATGGCGTTAAACGACATAACAATTATTTAGTTGCGGGATGCAATTACACTACTAAACCGGCTTACATTGGCGAACTTCGAAGTAAAACAGAAATCGAAATTCCAAATGAAAAACTACAGCTCTGGCGTCTGATAGCATCGTCACCATCACTAACCATTAACGTTCATTCGTCGAAGCACGCTCACGACGCAATTTATCAACAACAACTGCCATAAGTAGACCCCGCCCGATGAAATGATATAGCAACTGCGATAAAATACAGACGCTTTCCAAAGCGCTAGATTATGCTATATACTGTACACAGTAAGCCGTAAAGAGTTTCCTAAATGTGCGCTGAACACCTCTATTGGATCAACCAAGAACACTCGAGTTATTCTGCGAGCATTTCAAATATATAAATCGATCTGTCGGTTGAGCTAGAATACGACATAGTTGTTTGCTTATTTTTCTTCAATAAAATATTTTGCCTTAGACATTTCCACATCAACAAGGCTAGCTACATGTATACTTTAAAACCAATACATAAAATTGAAACGTTCACTTGGCCGTAAAAAGTGGGCAATTCCGAACGACAGAAACTGCCATCGATATTATCGTGTTGTTGGGCCAAGTCAGGATAACACAGGGCATTAACCTTACAATTTCAAAATGATTTGTCACCATTTTCAGATGATTATTGTTATAATTAAAAAATGAATTAACATTAATTAATTTTTTTATTTCGGGCGATAGGCCGATATAGCAGGTTGCCTGCGCCTCCAACGACGAAAGAGATGGCAATAAGTAATAAAGTTCTATTGAAACGAACATGAAACATAAGACTGATATCCTACCATTTGCAATTTGATGTAATATAATTGAAAGAATCGCATCGGGGATTGAACCCTGGGTATCTCACTCTCTCTACTGCGTCATTTCAAGTCGAACAAAAAACAAAAGCAATCATAGAAATACATGGGATAAAGAATTTACGTGCTCAGCGCCGCTCGTCGCAAAAAGTGCTTCCGCAAGCTTCGATGACTAGACAGGCGGTCTTAGGTGGAGATGTTTTTGTCTTGCAAATCTGGAGGAGACAAAACAAAGGTCCACGAGCGGGGAAGCGCTCGGCAAAGTGGGACACCCGTGACGCCAGTGATGGCCGGAAAAACGCGAGCGCCCGTGCTCAATTTGTACAAGCGCGCTCGAGAGACGCTCTCGTGCCGCAAGAAGAAAAGAGATTCGAAAGAGAAGAATGGGTTTGACACCTGCAGCGTCACGTGACAGCACTTCTGTATATGTATAGTCTCCAGTGAGTGACTAGCGACATCGGCCGGACGCGAATCAAGGCCCCATCCAAATTTGTTCAAATCAAAACAAGCAAAATGACTTTCCATACGAAATTTCATACTGAACGAAACAACTGACCGCAAATGTCGGTGCAAGATAAGCGCATGTCTGTGACTTACAGATAATTATCTTGTTCGTTTCAGTCAGTTAAGAGCAAAATATATTGGACTATATGACACATTTAATGTTCCAGCGCTCCGAATGTTGAACGCGATTTCGGTGTGCAAAGTGCAAAAAGTACCACCATGCTGTGGTAAGACACTATGAACTAGACATACCGATCAAGAACTTACACAACAGCAAAAATCGTCCGCTGCACTGCAAAAACAAAATCTCATTTTTAAGATGCAAAAACAACTCAAAATGGAGACTTAAGTAGCCTCTACTTAAATTAATGAAATCGTCTCAAAAGATGCAGCTCTATCTCATTTTGGAGATGGCTCCTTTCTTCTTCGTTTCGTTTTTGAGACGAGAAGTCACCATTTCAAAGATCATTGATCACAAAGGTATTTGAAAACGAGATTCTTTTAAGAAAAGTATCCCAAGTATCTCGTAAGATGCACAAAAATTGAAAACGAGACGTTTGAAGTCTCGTTTTCATTAGCGACGGAGGACCCATCTCATTTAAAGCCTGTGTTTTTACCTTTATATTTTTTGAAACGCTTGATCATCTCCAGAATTGGGTCAAGAAATGAGACGCGAAGTCTCGTTTTGGGGTAAATAAAACGCACAAACGTCTTTTTTACAGGGTGGAGTTGCCATCAATAGTTATCGATTCTGACAATCGGTGTGTACATCAGAAATAAAGTAAACGCATGGAGGTGACACTGAGCCGGAAATGCTGCAAATCATCTTACTAAAAAACAAACATCACCAACATTTCCTGATTTTGGACAACCCCTAGTCAAGTTTACTTCGCATCTTCAAACGCACATAATCATTGTGACACATAGACAAGTGTCGCTTGTCCACCGTCGCCTGCACACACTAGAGAAGCATAAGAAAGACAAAAGCGGGAAAAAGAAAGATCGCTCAACCGTTGCAAGTCCAAGAGATGCATAAACATTATGCTCTTGCGTGTCGTCAGCATGGGCTGTACGCATACTTTTCCCCATTTTGCTTTTGTCGAGATTAGATGTACAGAGCTGCCAGACACCATCGCATTTTGTTGACGACAATGAAAATTGTTGACCTGCTGAATACATAGTGCCAACGTTAGTTCGATCAGAATTCATCATCGTCACCCGCCTTCTATAATAAAAAGCATTCGATGTCGAATTTGGTGAATCCAAGTTTTGGACTTTAAAATCTTGAGTAATAGGCTAAAGGAAAACCATTTCCATGTTGCATGATAAGGTAATCGACAAACTATGTTTTGCCAAGTCAGATGTTGTGCCCGGGACAGCTATTAATTTTGATTATGTTTTGCCATGTTTAACCGATTTGCGGAACCTACATTAGCGATAGGTAACACACGTTTGAGAGGCGAACATCCAGTGTACACCGTGAATATATACTAGTAAAGATTATACACACATAGTACCTGTGTGACACCCACATTATTGAAGCCCACTGGTGACGTCGCTGATAATCAGTTTACTCATTGCTAGTTTCCAGAACGTTGATTAAACCTGTTTAATTAAAAAATATTGCACTCATTTGTTTCGTTGTGACGAAATACCAAGTACATCTACATCTTGACGAGGTAATAAATTAAATTGGCTAATTTAATATACTTGTATCAATGAAGGTTGCCGGTATGGAATATTAACTCAATTAAATGTTTATCACATGCTGGATAGATAAGAATAACAGCTCATTTAAATTGAACATTTTTTAAATTGATCGCACACATGTAAAAATTGAATACAATTACAAATGTGTTCAAGATTCAATTACTTAAACTAACTTTAGGTAGTAACTACGAAATTTGACGAGGTAAACTCAGATTATATATATTAGATTATATAGTTGTGTTGTGTCATTGCAAAATCCCAAGCCATTTTCCATTACAATGAAACGTGGTATATATTACTTAACCGAATAAATGATTTATTTTACAATGCATTTTTAATTGTTCTGCTAACGTGATTTAAAAAATAATTAAACATCATATCAATATCATTTTTTACATTTCATTTTCTCCTGTTGTGATATACACTTCATTGAGAAAAAAATATATATTCTCGCATGTACATTTCATTTTTTCAACATCTCTTTTTTAACGCAAGTAACATGCAGTATCGATTTTCAAAAATACGAGTTCCACCCACCCCACAGGTCATCTTGAGCGACACATATCTGACTGACGTTTGCCTATCCCTGGGCTAGTTGAACATAAAATGGACGCCTGCGAGTATTTAATTATAGAGCGCTCTGTAGGAGTGAGTATGCCCTTATAACCCTCTAATTTTTTTGTGACCGCTTCCTCCAATCGATTACCTTTAATCGTTACCACCACATAATCAGCAGAAGGCCAATCATACTATAATTAACTGACACAAAAAATACCTGCTCAACGTCATCAGCAAATTCCCCGCCTCTTATTAATATACTGTACTAGCATTTATTGTGACGAAGTTCGCCTTTTCCTAGCGGTTTTAATGTCATCATAGCTTCTGATGCCATACCGTTTGGGGGCGTTGGATCCCAATCGTCGGCGACGGAGATGTTTTCAATTGACCATAGGATAGCAATTTTTGACTCACAATATTTCTTGATAATATTTCGGCTATTCCCATGGTCACTCGAAAAATTAATTAAAAACTGGTATACAATATCACTAAAAGTAATAATTAAAGTTCGTAATTGTGAAGCTAAGGAAAACAATAACCGCACCATCTTGAGACTATTAGTGGAAGTTACGTTACGGTAATATTCTTCAAGAATTAACAAATTGTTAAGCCAAGATTCAGATACTAATGAGATTGGCGTCCGTAAACATTTAGTAGATTTAGCGCTGTATTGGCGGCGTTTTACTCTGAAGTCCACCAAAGGTATTTGGTTTACGATAAATAGCTTCTACAGAGTAGTAATCCTTCAGTAATTAGTTGTGTGTATCGTCTTCATTAGTTGTGCCTACATTTTGGTGGGCACCTTAGACGACATATGGATTCATTCAACGTTATAACGAATGGAGATTTGCGTTCCTTACTCTATACGATTCAAATACCTCGACCGAATAGATGAGCAGTTAAAATAATTTTGTCTAATTGACATTGCGATTGCCGAGCGACGACGATTTCTCGTCAATTGGAATCGTGCTAACCGAGAGTCATTAGTGAATGCCACGCAGGTTAAATGTATTTGCAGGGATACATGGAGCGGAAAAGAGCAAGAAAATACTTCAGTCAACGGGGAAAAAGGCAGTCAAATTGGTTGTCGTGACGACCCCCGTTGAGTATCGCATTAAGTACAGCCTCGCTCTATAGTGACACCATGAGTGTTTACAGAATCGAGCTCTTGGTGGTGATAGTTTGGAAATCCATAGTGAAAAACTTATTTGTTATTGCATCTTTAAAAACAAGCATATTTAAACAGTATATACACACCTTCGAACAATGAATCCACGGTTTCACGATCGATCAATCGCAAAAGAATTGTTAATATCTAGACAAAAAACATTTGCCGAAATTCAGCTCCAAGCGTGATTATCACTCGTTGTAATTACGCTTAGCTCAATCACGTTACAAGACATGGATGTTGCAATGTTTTTCCAATGGTCAAACCAAACTTGTCACTAGCTCGAGTATTGTGGTGATCACCGTATTCACGATGGCTCAGATTATTCGCCCAGACGGAACCGACATCAAATATTTTCGAGAAGTCGCGCCAGCGTCGACCGAATGCACACTGCATGTCTCAAGTCGTCGCAATTTACGAGATTTATCGATTGAGTGAGTGGACATAAAAAAGACATAGCCGGTGAATGCTCAAATACCGTTGTTATCTCAATCTCAATGACGTACTCCGGTCTTCGAGGGACCTTAGTGTCCAAATCGCTTTAATACTGCATTACTAGTATGCACAAGTACAGTTACAGTGACTAAAAACGAAACACTGACTGAAAATTTAAAGAATTTAAAGAATCGTTAAATCAGACATACTTATCCTAACCAGATCCTCGCGTGGGCGCTCTCGATCATTCGAATCTGAGATATTGGTGAATTTGTGTCTCTCACATAAAGTCCCATTACGCTTGGAGCATTCCATGTTTTGCTCCAGGTAAATGCTATTTTGTTTTGGTCTCACAAGGACATGCAAGGAAGGAAATTCGATGAAAATGATACTGAAATTAAAGGTCTCATCTAGTGGTATTCGTTACAGCATACATCGTAGTGACATTTTCTACAGTTGCAATAAAAATAAAATAATGTTTAAAAAATCGATCTCAAAGGACAATTGCCCCAATCTCAAGCTCAATTTGAAGCATGCTTAGGTATTAAGACGAGACGACGAAAAGCAACGACATGAAATCCATTAACTCAATCTGGCTCGCGATCTCGACTAGAATTCAGAAAGAATAAATATATTGATATATATTATCTATCTAAATTAATATAATAGAATAAGTTTCGCTAGCTCTCCATTTAATCATCGATTCATAATCGATCAATCATTGTTCTAAACACTTTTCCTTCATTGCATGTCCTCGTGAGACCAAAACAAACACCGATAACTGTAACCTACCAACCAATTTCTGCTAGATCACCACCAGAGAGGGGCGCCAATAACTATGACACACAAGGAGGATTATGCTAGCCTAATCCAATTGCGCCGCGGTCGAGATTTGGCACCCCTTTTGGACACGAAAGAAAAAACATCATATTGACCGACCGATCTACAGTCGGATATACGTCAGCGCTTGGTGTGAAGTAATATTAATGGAACTCAATTAAACCTGGTCATGGGCTAATGCAAAAGCAGACAATCACGAGTTAGATGATTCAGCAAAGGCGGAAGTTATTTTCGAAGCGTACAAGGTCTCGACAATGGTTCTGCGTCCAGGTTTTCCACGTTTGTGCGTCACTCAGGTAGATACATCCAAAAAAAATTTTTTTGGTTTTTAAAAGACCACTAATTTTGAAGGCAGGCGCGCTAAACCACCTCAATGACGTCAGCAACGCAATTGTTGCGAAATATGTTCTGTAGAATTGAGAACGGGTGCATGTCGTAATGAACAATTGACCAGTTTTCCCTGAACATTATTTTTAACAGACAACAAATTCATTACTGGATGTCCATTTAAAATTTCGCCTCATATGTATGTAATAGTTTCTATTATCTGGTGTGCGATATAGGGCGAAATAATTTCATTTCAGTAGAACAAATTGTCATCATTATGTCGTTCGATGGAAGGTTGAGGTGTTAAATCACCGGCACCTTTGACGATTATCCTTGAATAAAAGTCGTTTATTATTAAAAAAAGAACAAACTCAATAAGCCGGATTTATTTGATCATATTTTTAACATTGTTTAGATCACGATAATAATATAAAAAAATCGGACTACTGGCGCTGCCTGGTTAAAGCCGTACATTATCTATCTGGTGGTTTGTACGATTCTATTTCTGTCCAGGTGACATGTTTAAAATGAATTTTCATGAGTGCAAAGAAAAATAATTCTAATAAATGTCAATCTGGTCCGTAAATAAATTTTTTCTCAGGGGTTCACGTTAGATGGCGCTGTAGTTCATTGACTACACACGCACATTCATTGTCTCAAAGCTACGATCGTCAGCTTACACCAGAAAAAATTAAAATTCCAACTATCGGAATATTTTAAAACCGTCACCTCAAAGTTAATTCTTGTTATGCATAATTACCTTCGCTTTATGCATATAATTATGTTTACGTTTCTAAAATTTCGTCGTTTTGCATTTACAAATACTTTCTTTCATTCTCAACCGTGTCGTACGGATAAGCCATTGATAAACATTACATGTACATGTATTATTTGCTGCAATTTCAATTTGCAATATTGCCCCAACCCAATATTTTGCTAAACGGACGAAAACACTGCCCATTCGAAATAATTTGGAGCAATTTCAGTGTATACTAGAGTTGGAAATTGCACTCATTAAGTGTAGAGGGTTTTAAGTAAATGAAATTTCGTCTACTTCGGCTTTCAGTCGTTAAACTAATGGAACACTTGGTGAGGAGACCTTTTAAAAAAATGATTATTGGAGAAGCGTGACACGACGCAATTTCGATAAGAGTAAGCGAAATTACAGGGCAGTCCATTGTTTTACAAACACGTTCTGTAATTTAATATGCACCCACTCCCCTGTCACGGATGAAAGGGAATATTTTCTTTATCGGATGTTAAAGAGAAAGGTAGAATCGTCGAGCGATAATTAAAACATTATTGATGACGCCCCCTTTTCACGACTATTTCGAAATAATAGTGCGTTTAAGGTCGGACATGTGCAAGTATTATATATATTTTGAACAGAATCAGGTATCGAAGCTACATTCCAGGGTAAATTTCATTTATCCATACTCCCTCTTGTTGACATTCCTCTCTCTCTCTCTTGTCATTTATTTGTTGGTTGTATTCTCTGATGTATTAATGGTAGAATATCTTTCGGTATTTTACATAATGCTATTTCAAGTGTTGTACTGAATAAACAATGGGTTCATTTATAATATTGCAATAGACAAGATAAATGATAAATAATAAGGGTGTGACATTTTGTGGGAATTTCTATGTTACGCAAATAACGTTCTTCAGACTCAAAATTGAACACATCGATTATAAATCCGATTCATATAAAAATGTATTGTAGTTGTATAAATGGATAAACGATAAATGGACAAATTGGAAATTAATTACTCACATCTCAAATGGCCAAATATTGCACCTTTCTATATTCAGCCATTGAAAGTGGACTAATTTTTCGCTCGAAGAATGCTATTTATTCGCATTAACGAATTTATCATGAAATCAATGACTCACATGAAAGAATTGTTCATTTGTTAAAAATACTCATATTATTACATTTTTCTATTGTGAATAAAATTCATTCAGACACAATAGAATAGAAACAAATCATATTATTAGCATTTTTGGTAATCATTTTAAATTCGGCTACAGTGTTCAAAAAGTATTCTGAAAATTAGCAACAAAAAATGCAAACGTCTGCTGCGCATGCTTTGTACGTACCGACGCCTCATGAGTCATGATCATCACTAAATATATGGTTACAGGTATGTTTGTTATTCCTAGTGGACGGATGATATACCCTTGTTAACTTTAAAAGTTGAGTCTAGTACATTCTGGTATATAAGATCACATTACCAACCTATTGTGCTGAATAACGTGTTTGCATCGCCCTGTAGAGTATCCTCCAATCATTTTGAAATAGCATGGGACCGTGCCAAAAATGGCTGACATTTTATGGTCGTCCCAATACAATGTGCGCGTTGGGCCAATATGGATGGGCGACATCTAGGCGATGTGGTTAACTTGTGCGCCAAAATGCGGTCTTGCGTGCGCGGAATTAGTGAAGTCGTCGTCAAAAGTCGACACATATTTCGTGAGTGCGTCACAAAATATCGCAACTCGATCGGACCGTCAACCACAATTAAACAGATGATCAAAACAGCTGCCACCTTGAGGAGCTTCGATAATTGCTAATGATAAAGCGATGAAGCGTGAATTACGATCCCATCAACAACTAGAGACGACTGTAATCCCAACATATCCGAATCATTGAAAAGAATTTCAAATTTTTAATTTTAAACACGAACATAATGCAATGGGGTAACATGAATTACTGCGCTGGAACTTACTATATTACTGACCTACAATTTGAAGAGGATATCAAAATTTACCCAAATACTTTGTGCTTCTTATGCATGGACGTACGTAATTATCGATGACTCACTTTTGCACAATTAACCAAGCAGCGCAAAATACTGTTCGCTCACACAATACGATTAAGGTTTACTAACTATCAAGGTGCACACATCTTTATACAGAAAATTCGAAATAATAGAGAATAATAATCAGTTTTCAAATTTTCTTATCATTTATAAAACAAACATACGTTAACTAAAAGTAAAATTGAACAATCACAAAATACGAAACACGATATTGGGAGAAGAGAGAATGGTTTCGAATACGAATTTTTGGTAAACGTCGGTTACGAGCTAAATTCGAGCATAAATAAGGCCCTAAAGTTGTGAGAATATATAACCTAGCCCCCTCACCGTTCTCTTTCTTTTGAGAAACTGTGTGTACTCGACGCCAACGTTAAACTGCGATACAGCTGTATTGCTCAAATAAAAAATTCCCTTATCGCGCCTGAGTCGGCTTTGCATAAAATAGAATAACAATGTTTTTATGAAGCCATAAAGAATATAATAAAACCACGACTTTTTATGTGCTATGGGGGAAAGGGTCAAAATTTATTGAATATCTATCAAATTCAGTCGCGAAAAGGTGAAGATTCGATTGAATGTTTGATATTTACTGATCCATTAAAAAACATAGGACACTCCAAGAAAACATTTAAAGTGTAAAATTTTTATACTGTTTGTTCCAAGGTTCTTAGAAATATTAGAAACAGTGGCCGATATATTCATAGACCCAGCGTTCGAACTACGAAACTCAATATTAATCACAATAACAAATCAAAATGATATTTATTATTTTGTGCCCAGGGCTATCCGGGAATCGCAATTCCATCAACATTTCAAATATTTTGATAAAACAGGCCGTAACTTTGCGTAAGGTTTAAACAGTGATGATTTCAGCTGAATGCAGGTGTAATATTGCTAAATGTGCAAAATAACGAGTTACCAAAGTCATTTAAAAATCTGCCCAAAGCTAAAAAAGTTATTCAACTGTTTAAAAAATATCGGCGACGCACGAACAGTCGAACAGAAAAGTGAAAAAGAAAATCAACGAAGTCTTACCGTGCGACGACGACGACGACGATGACTTTTCAGCTCGAACTTTCACGAACTCAACGACAGCGTCAAACCGAACGGAAGAAGTATATAGATGAAGACGAGAAAAAAGTCCGTGTGATTTTGGGGGTCCCTGGAGCTTCTCTTTTTTTGGTGTTTATACGGAACGAGACACGAGCGAGGTGAGATCGTATACAGGGGACGGCGGCAGGAGTTATTTAAGACAAGGGGGGGTGGATGGGTGGCGGGTTTGTATTCGTAGCGCAGCAGCAGCAGCACCAATATGCGGCAATATAATATATAGTGGCTAGGAGCGCGTGGTCCGTTCGTGAATTGTGACCGAAGGAAGAAGCTTGCAAAGCGCCGCGACGAAACTGGTGGTGGTGGAGCGAGCTAGCTGGAGCGAGAGAAAGAGCGAACGGAAGAGAACCAACGCGAGAACACCTGGATGCGAGTGCAAGCAAAAAGCGTTCGATACCTGATTTTGCGGAGCGCGCTGGTTGTTGTTGGCGAAGCTGACTAGATGGGACTCACACACCCCCTAGCCACCCCACCCTACTCCTCCTAATCGACGGACGTATCCAGCGCGAAGTTTCAGGGGAAACCGGAGAACGAACGAACACGTGGTCTTTTATAGGCAGCGGTAAAGAATTGTCTCAATCGAATTTTTAAAAAAAAATCTTCTTCAAAATAAAACGCGCGAACCGTATATTAAGTTGACGAAGTCATTACAATTACAATTACAATATTTACCCACAAGCAGCCCCCAAGAGAGGGGCCTATGGCGGGGGTCGAACGACCAG
>JAQGBY010001315.1:0-30496 GCA_034698785.1 Mycogona germanica
GCCACACCGCACGATAGGTGTGCTTAATTAATTGTATCTTTTATTATTTAATTAATATTTTTTAAATTCATTAATCATAATAATAAAATTAATTAAAAAAATTAAATTAAAATTATATGGGGTTTTCGCCGCTGATGCCGCTGTCATAAGATACCACTGGTCACAATATTTGACTTTTATCCAGAATGTTCGCAATTGTCGTAATCTTTATCACCAATATGAATTGCTAATTCTAATTACCAGTTCCAACCGGTAACTGCATGGAATTTAAATTGTAAAAAATATGCGATATGTTTCTATTGTTTAACTTAAGAAATAAAAGCTAAAGTTCACTAAAGAAATAAAAGCATAACCAAAATCTGTTGACTTAGGGTAAAGCAGCCCCGTCTAATGATAGTGATCGTTGCTAATTTACTGCTTCGTGAAAAGGTCGGCTGAAGATGACTGGCGTGTGCGCATAATTATGCGTTGCATTAAAAAGCAAATTTCTCGAAAATTATAATTTTTTATTTTCACTGTAGAGGTCACCTTTCAACCATGCACGAAAATTATAATCACGTCATAAAAGCGTGCCCTATTTGTGTACTCGCTCATCATACACGTACAACTTCTTAGATTCAACTGTGCTCAATATTCTCGCGCAGACAATTAATGGTTTTTGTGTTTGTCGTATTGCGTTGTACAATAACACCTTGCTTGTATGTGTACAATAACACCTTACCTAAGACTAAATCAAACTGAGACCTAAAGTAAACGCTTGTGTCTTGACGATATCTAGATTTTATGCGACAAGAAAAACGTCTTCAGCACCATCAGATGCAGAGAATCGATACGACATCATCGTCACATGATGCTTTACCTTTTGCGAATCGTCTATACCGTCTGTCGCTCAATTGTTATTGTTCGGCTGACT
Source organism: Mycogona germanica (assembly GCA_034698785.1). Classification (NCBI taxonomy): domain Eukaryota; kingdom Metazoa; phylum Arthropoda; class Diplopoda; order Chordeumatida; family Chordeumatidae; genus Mycogona; species Mycogona germanica. The sequence continues at coordinate 914 of JAQGBY010001315.1, forward strand.
TAATTACTTGACTTTATTTTAAATCTGCTGATATAGTTTCTAAGTCTTCAGAGTATTAGAGGGGTTTTAAGATGTTAAATCACCCTTAACAAACATTCATTAACAGAGTATTTGAGGTGTTTTAAGATGTTAAATCACCCTTAACCAACATTCATTAACAGAGTATTTGAGGTCAGAGCACGTGCACTCTAACCGAAGGACCCCAAATTATCAACACTCCAACTAGATGGCGTTCGTATCGATGGAGAAATACAATATCAAGATGCAGGGACTCAGCTTCACCGAATTGTACGTTTCTGAAGAAATTGATAAATGCGGTACTTCCAAGGTAGATGAAAACAGATTTATTTGTCACTACTTATTCACAAACAACGCTACAAGAAAGACAACTAGAACGGCAACTTAATGATGGGCGATAGTTACGATACTGGTGGGTGATAGTCGCAATACTATCGATACTATCGGAACCTATCGGTTAAGATTGACGCACTCAGCGCTCGGCTGTTGACCACCGACAACAGTTTCCAAATTATATTTAAAGTAATTTCGTTCAATTTCATCGCACCGGGGGACTCAAGTGTATACAGACAGAAAACACAATTTATCTACAATTCCCCTCAAGATCTGGACATTAGATTCATGTCCTCTGATCCAATTAAGACAATGGCGGTTGACTTTGAGCCACGCGCTAACCAATAAAGACAGGAGGAGAAGGGAGGGGGGAATACGAATCGCGAGTGCGCAATTTCGCACTCAATGCACGCACACGCATGCAGATAGTTCGTTATCAAACGCTTTGCCAAAATCCAAATGGCGCGAGTCGGCGCGCGCAAGGCCCAGTGATGGCGCCCGCGAAATTGAAGCGTGCCACGTAACGCGAGTGTGTATCAGATGTCACGATATGGCACACTGATCTCAAAATCGCGCCCGAAACAATGCAAAACCTTGTCGTCGGCGCAGCCCTCTCTCTATACGAATCAATGCGCACGCCCGAAATACCGCACGCCATAAACGATTACAAAATATGAAGAGACCGAATACGCGATAAGCTCTTGATCCGTTAAATAATCTCCGTATAGACTTGACGCACTCGACTCCTATCAGAATTCTCCTATTCCTATCAGAATTCAGAATTCGTACGTAACGCAGACCAACAAAATTATGAGCCCGTGTAAAATGCATAATGACGTTCATCAGATATGTCAATCCTATCTTAAAATCCTATTTTTGTTGTAGTCATTCTATCATTTGTGACTTATTTCGGATTTTGTATTCGTTTCATTATTGTATGTTCGTTTGGATTTGATAATTTGAAAATGAAACTGTCCTTCACTGTTGTTCTGTTGTTCACGCGAATACTTTAATGGTTCAGGAGCTGTATTGTAGATGTGATTCGTACTTCAACTCCTATTTCCCCAGAGTGTGTCGACAGTGGAATAGCCTAAATGAGTCTCAAGTCAAGAGCCTGTTAGACGTCTGACGTGTGAGAGCCTGTTAAGGTGTGGACAACCACACCTTTGTCCTTAACTGGTCATTTGCCCCCGCCATAGGCCCATATCTAGTGTTGCTTGTGGGTATATATTGTAATTGTAATTTGGTTTTCCATGTACGACTGCAACCTGCAATTTCTGTAGTGTGATGTATTCGATCTGTAGTATTAAAGATCAAGTTAGATAATGCGTAGTATAAATCACTTCTTGAATATCTGTTTACAAACTAGGCGCCTGCAAACATTTCGGTGGCATTTGCAGAACACGAATTTATCTCTAGCGCTTAGAACTGGAATCAAGGTTGTTCGGTGAATATCAAAAGAAACCCGTCACGAATTTCTGCAGTAGTGACGATGACGATGGTGGTGATGTGGTGGGGGTAGACAGGGAATGGGCGCCATTTGTTGTTGTCTCCACTTACAAAAGACGTTGACAACAGCTGTGTCGCCAGATTACCCCAGCCTTTTCAGTTGGCCGAACGCTTGTTCTTAATTAGCGAGCAGCCTCTTTTTCAAAACGAGTGGAACCGACATTTTTACCTGCTCGATTCCCGTGATGTCTAGCTACTCCAGTATATGTCTATCCTCTTGCGTTTCACAGTCTCACTTAACCGATATCTTTACACGTAAATTTGATTAGGTAAAATGCAATATTTTTCGCGGGTAGTAACCCTGCAGTGAAAACCAAGAACTGATTAAGGCCAAAAATGTTGTCCCATTTTAACTGGCCCTGATCTTGAGTCTCTCAAATTAATCCACTGGCGGAGAAACTATACAACAAGTGGAATAGAAGTAAGGGGTTGAATTTGCATCAGATAGAAATCGTTGACCCCTCTAAATATGTCCATAAATGAAGCTCGCAATGTTGATGTCGCATTTATGAGTTCGAGCTAAAATGACGTCAGCAATAATACGAAACCTGTCTGCTTACGTACATCGAAAACTCGTTCTCTGTTGATAAGTTTGCCTGAATCCCATTATCGGTTCTCATACAATACACGTCCTCGCCTTCGAAATGATTGTCTAATTTGAATCGGTCTCAACTAAGAAATTTCATGCTGTGCCCATTTGGGTGGCTCGAGATCTCAGGAGGAACGTGTGAGCTATATTCAGTGTATAGTCCCACTTTTATTCTAAGAAAATAATGGCGGACGTTTTTAATTATTCTGTTGGGTGGGCCGAGCTATAGGAAACGCTTCCTCAATCGAGCTGCTGTAATGATTAATACGAAAACAGTGCTTCCTATGTAGCTGTGGGAAAAAGCCATAGCCTATAGCTTGCACACGTGTGTAGCGTGATGGCTCCCATGCGTACCGCCACAAATTTTATAGAATGGAAGCCTGCGAGAATTTTGACATCATTATCTGTGTATGTCTAGAGGGATGACGAGTAAGCACAACGGCAAATTCAGCAACATCATAATTTTCGACCTATATCCTTTGCATTTCATGTTGACAGTATTCTTGTTTTTTTCTCGCCCAATTTTGTGTTGAAATTAGAAGTAACGACTAAAACTAGCCGAAAACTTGATGATTGTTGAAAGATACAAAAGATAATATGATTGCAATCCTGGCACCAGTTTTAACTTGCAAAAACATTTCATGGCTTTAAGCAAGTCATCACTGTTTTTATTATTGGATTTTTTTAAATACCACATCAAACTCCAACGTCATGTATCTGTTTAATCATATATTTAAGGCTCATCCGGAAGATCATTTTTTAGTGCTTCTAATTTACTCGTAATTTTTGTTTAACCTTTCAATGATGTTCCTCCATTTCTTTACTTGAAGGGTTTGTCCAATCATCTCACTTTTTAGACCCATCGCTACAAAAGATTTCTTATGTCTGTTCCTTCGAGCTCATTAACACGTCGTTCCTTGCACGCTATTTCTTAAATGGGCACTCCTTCTTGTGAACTTTCGCTACGTGATGTCTTGTTTTTTATATAACGTTAATCACTTCTTTAGTCACGCACACTTGAATTATTTTTGTCAATAAAATTGCTGGTGTCAGCTAGTGAGATTTCGTTAATCCAATCTTTTTTTTTAATGATCCCATTAACATTGAAACACGTTTTATTCCCTTTGTCATTTTTCTTTGTACGAATCGGCAAACATTTCATTCTGAAAATAGCCATAATCTTGATAAATACATTTTATGATGATATTATTCTATTATGAAAGTGTCGCAGAGGTTGCATTTATGAAGTAAGTTTTTCTTCTGTAGAAGACAATGGACAACTATGTCATTAGTTTAAGAGCCCAGTTTCAACCACAGTCTCTTCAATCTTAATTCTCTCACAAGTAAAAAAAATTCAATGTCAACAATGGCGTTTCAACAAAGTAATCTCTCAAGCCACCAAATGTAAATTCCTTACCACCTTATTGGGTGTACAATATGGCCTCTGTTCAATTATTTATGAAAAGTTTGGTGACTTGTTTACTGCCATTTTTCTACAGTATTAACACGTCTTGTAAATGTCTACGTCTCCATGCGACAAGTTATGAGAAATGCAGGCATGCATATAAAAATGTCAAGTAGTTTCTGCAAACATTTTTGTCTTTGCGTTCGCACGAAAATAATTTGGTTATGGATAAGCTTAAGCAAAACGGTTGCAAACAAATCACAGTCCTTGTGCAGTTTGGTAAACAGCAAATTATTTAGGAATGTAGGTCTTGTGCCTCACAGTATCGCTGAAATCTGTGGACAACATATTTTTAATGCAATTCATCAATTTACAAAATGGTTTATATATCAATTAAATGGTACCAGTAATTGCCTCCTAAATTTATTTATTAGTTATATTTAGCAGACTCAAAGAGCGTCGGTTAAAATGGGCAGTGGCGATCTCTACTTGTAAACCCATTCAACGTTTCAGAGACCTGATTGAAATATATAATTCAAAAAGAACCTTGTCGATAATTTGTTTTCTATTGGCAGAAGTCTAATTAAAACATTAGCGAATCAGCGGTCTGCAATATTTGCTTGTGATACAAAGAAGTGAACAATCCAATGTATTAAATATTCCCGCTTGTTCTTTATTGTTCAGTGTTACGTTTTGACAACAAAATTCTTCGTTTGTTGCAATTTTTATTAACGTCCTTATGTACGTTTCCGTTACAGTTTCCATTAACGATGGCCGTTAAAAAGTAATGTTATTTTCACTTTACGATGTGGTTTATTGTTTCACTTAATCGAATTGTTGTTGAAACTTGTGGAGACAACGATACCCATTAGCGAAAACAAATCACCGCTTTTAATATAGTAATTTCTTTCGCCCGCAGAAATGGCAGCCGTTGCAGTACACCTGCTTTTTGTCTTCAAATTGAAGTATTAATTTTAGCAAATTTTGCTAAGCATTTCCTACATCCTTCACTAATCAAGTTTCGGTCAAATACAAAGTGGAACGGGGAAATTGTCGTCCTTGGACTAGATATTTAGCTCTCCGTTCGACCAAGTCTCCTTTTTCCAAAAAGTTGGGCGACATTACCCGAAAGAAACGCACCACACCTGAGGCGTCTATTGAAAACAGCAACCCTTTTAAGTGGACTCCTTTCATGGCGAAAAGCGTTTGATGCCGACCGTGTTATAAACCGACATCTCCTGGCACGATATCTATCTGTACCGTTGCGAGCTATTGTCTGTTCAACGCTTGTCTCCAGATCTGCGAGCCCCGTCTTAAGACATTCAAGATTATTGCACAAGTTTACCACCTTCATTGGTGCGACCTGTTCTGCTGCTTTTTTGGTTGGCCGCATCTAAACAGTGTCTATGTTATTGCCGAGTCGCAGTTTACGAATTCCGAAATTCGGAAAAGCAATACTATTGTTGTTGGAAATGACAGGGTTGAAATTGATTTTCATGGCAATATATGTTTTGCGAGATTACAACGAAACGCGTGCGCTCATGTCCAACCCGTCTAATATCAGAATGTATATGCAGTAAAGTTGTACCTGTAGTACAGGACTCTCACGACATTCCCACAACCGATAAACATAGGTGATATATTTGCATGATTGTTTTCTTGAGATTTGGAAATATATTTGATAGCCCTAACAATGCATTTGTATTATTGCTGCACCTGAACAAAAAGCATGTCTTCCACGAAGTAAAGCGTGCAGCAGTCAGTGGGGGGGAAAAGGAAATAGTTGTCCAATTGTAAACATTCATTTAACATTGAGAAATTATAGTTTTTCTTTGTATTCTATTTGTTCAGAGTTGTATGAAATATTGCTAAACTGCGGAGAGCCTTGTAAAATTCATTGGAATGAAATCAGATAAAAGTCGTTCTGTTATCATTTGTATAGGAAAGGCGAATTGAGAAAGTTATCGAGCGATTCGATGGTCGTTGTTGAAAAGCCGCAGACACATGTATTCACCTGGTTGTGGTGCAATCGCGAAACAGCTTCTATACAGTCGTTCTAAATGTGACTAAACTAAAGTTCTAAATGAATAGATAGTTGCAGAATCAGATATATAGTGTGGAGCGTATGCACGCCAATCACAGGTAGATCGGAGTGTTGGTATGAGAGAGGGGGGGGCGGTATAAACTGTTGCAGCTATTCTGCTGAAGGCAATGCAACTTTGACAGGCATATTGCATGCATTAGAAACGCTTAAACAGAGTATAATCGATTTTCCGCAATCGTCTTGAGAATGTGCACGCTGGAATGTTTTGCGAGCGAGCGTATTGCGCCAACCGGTCTAACACCGGCTGAATCCTGACATAGGAATTCACAAAGCAAATCGAGGATAGTCTGTATCTGTACATAGATATACAAATTGGATTGTTATTGCTTTATCGGACAGCTGAATTGAAATAACTCATTTTCAAGTATATCAACAACACTAAGTGATTTTGCGTATAGATAACCTTCCTTTATTGCTTTTGGCCACGAAAGGTAAAAATGAAAAGCATACCACTCTGCATTGAGGATTATATTTGTTTTTATCATTTGTCTATGTCCAAATGTCTGAGTGGTTCGTGGTTTATCCCAAAAATAATATTTTTTTTAAAGAATTATTTCAATACTTCAAGGGGACTCATACTAAAAAAATAAAATTGTCTGTTGAGTTATAAACCTGACCTGACCTGATGATGGCTTGCAGGGAGTTGATGGCTAAAGCTGCTGCTGGTGCTAGTTGAAAAATGGTTGGACTATTTCTAATCGAGTCATATTATAATCTTTAAACGATCTTCTATCCAAATCAGCTTTCACTCTCTCAATGTTGCCAATGGGGTGCGCTGCTGTCGGTATGCGCGATTTAGGCGACCGCAGCGAAACTATCGATAGACTCTTTCACGTCTGTGTTATTCAGCGGCGAAAAGGTCTACATGCATTTGTGGTGAAACCTTTTTTTTTTTGGGCTGGCTATGATCTTTATTACCACATATTTTTAAAAAGAAATATCGTCAAGCTCGAGTGTTCAACTAGGTTAATGCGTGATAAACACTCGTTATGAGCGACTAGCTTGAGAGGCGGACCTACTCAACATCGTACAGTATGTTTTTCGATATCGTGAGTACAGCGATGAGATGTTATGACTAGTCGAACGTGGTGAACTTCTACTTGAAGTGACGTGCATGTATAGACACTTTTTGTTTACCTAATTTAAGAGAACGGCAGGTATGCACTTTACCTGTGAGCTATAAATTTGAGAAATAACAAACAATCACGAGTCGAATTGACACCAGGTTATACAGGCGTCATTATATGCATTTCTAACCGATGCCATAACCTATTTTCATTATGAATACTATTTTTTTTATAATGGTTTTTGTTTCCTTAGTTAAACCAAAATTCCAGGGTTGGTCTCAGTTCGAAAAAATTATACCTGTATTTTATAAGCAGTTGCTCAGCTAATGATGCTCCAATCCCTCAGAGAAATGTCCCACACAATTCAACTAGTTTTAGATTGATCTTTTAAATCACAAGTTTAAAATTGACTAGGGTTAAGCCGAATTCTCAATAAAGATAAACCCACTATGTTGTGCATTAGCCATCAAACAACGTTTGTTTGGATTTGCCCCGCAGAATGTTTTGCGATTCCAGACAGCTACTGCTCGAAACGCTGCTAAACGACATAATAAGTAATTCAGCGTTATCTCCCAATGAGCAAAAAAAAAATGTAACACCGCTACTGTACACCCTTTGAATGCCAATTCCCAGATTATAACTGTCCGTTCGGAAACAATGGACTCGACAAGTCTGATCTGTCACGGTTACACGTGCTGGTCGATTGTAATCGAGTTTGTGGCGCGTTGAGTACTTGGTGAACACTCCTTCGGGAATCATTCGTCGGACCGACAAAAATGCGCAACGCAACGTCAATGTCAATGACGATCGATCCACAAGTGTAAATCTGGTATTTGTCCACGTTCCTGTTTCTGACTACAAGGTTAACTGGAGAGTCAAGCCGTGGGCGACCGTGTGTGGAATCCGTTCTTTCTGCATGTTAATCTTCGTGACTGGTTTTATTAAGAGTCTACTCCTGCAGCCCAGACTCGTTCGGAAATCTGACAGCTGAGATTGGACAGAACAAATATCGAGAGAGTGGTGATTATTTATATCAGAACCAAACCTGATGTGGGGAATTTGGGGTAGTGAGCCCAGCAGCCCATGAGGGAGGGGAGAGGGAGGGAGGGTGCACTGCCTTTTTTGAATGGGGGTGTCAAGGTGGGCTGACAACTGAATGTTATTTTGCTATATACTTAAAAAGTCTTGTGATAATACATCGAGCTCATTTTTCCCCCAATCCAATTTCGCTATATAATAATTACTGAAATGGAACTCGTCATTTTATTTGGTTTCGCCAATGACGCTCTACAATTTATTGATACAAAATATAAATTTGCTACTCTAAAAATAATGTCAAAATTACTCATAACCCAAATTACTTTAACATGCAGTAGTATGCATTATTTTTATTATGTGTACACTTTTAACTAAGTTATAACGCAAACGGAAATCGGGAACGACGAATATTCTGTTTACAAGAAGCATTTTTTATTGGCAACCTTAACAGTCCTTTCGAATTGTAATTCAGTGAACTCAATTAAAATAACCGATGGGCTTCGGAAAATTTTTTTTTATATCATAATTTACGTATCCAGAATTTTGCCAAAAATAAAATCCAACACTAGTTAGAATGGACTTGTTTCTTCCACTACGAACTGAAAATGTCTATGTGAACGTTTTTGGCTAGGCAACATAATCCGTAAGTACGAATAAACATTTGATATGTGATACTGAAAACTTTATAATTGTTGTGGGCAGCCATGAGTTAGTTCTTTGTTACGTTGCGCCACTTCATACTCGTACACAATCAGGATTATTATATTGGTACCTGCTGTTTCTGTAAAGCAGGGGCGTCGAGCTAATGTCCTAGCCAACTGAGAGACAAGGTTGGAGCGATTTAGATAACAGCGGCGCCACCGTTTTGGGAGACACAATCTCGAGCGCATTCAATTATCTTATTATGACAACCAGACTGAGTTCAATTTCATAATTCTGTATTTAATATAAGTTGTTGCTTACAGCGTTCCATGAAAATACCCACGAATTCGAACCGCCGTCGATAATTTATATTGTTGATAAAGTAGTGCAAGCACCATGAGGACAAATGCACCGAAATTACGAAAGAGACACACCAAACTTACTTCCTACGTTAGACACGTCAACACTACTGGAACAGAGAGCTTGTTCTCTTTCAATTTCATTTCTGCCTTTGTAGAATATAACTTTACCTAGACCAGTCCGTTTAAAAATCCTGTCCCATTTATGACAAATTCGTTCAAAACATGCTGTATGGTTTCGTCTGATGGATGGACATTTTGTTGTAGACGTCATCATGGCTCATCATGTGTTCTTTATAAACATTTGTTGTTGTAGTTTAATTAAACGAAACGGAACCGTTAATTGGACGCAGCAGCTTTTTCATATACCTAATCAGTGAAAATGACAGTACATGTATCGTCATTGAAACTGGCATTAAGCGAATGTTATCTGCTGTTAAGTAATTTAATGCAATCCACTCCGGGCCATGGCTATGGGAACATCCGCCTGCCTGTCTTCAACTATTGCAGAAAGTAGCATTTTTGCTTTTCTGTACGACGACTATGTATTATTACCAACAATCTTAATACAACTATCCCCGAATCAAGTCGTAAAAAAAGCATCACCCATCACCGTTATTCCATTATATAAACATGCCGACATATGAGCGAGACCACTCGCACGAATACCACATCAAAATTTTCATCCGTGTGAAGTTGTTTTTGTATTACCAAATAAAACTCTCATTAGTGTCTGTTGTTTGTTGCTGTTGCCGTTTTCTGAAATATGGGCCACGCAGAAACTAAACTTTTTCATGCAAAGCAAGGCTTGAATATGCCATAGTCATTCTTTTTGAGTCCATTTTTTCTCTCTCCCCCCGCCCCATTGCGTGTGTGCATGCACCTTAAAAATGTGTGGTTTTTTCTACCTTTGTCGGGCAAAACGGCATTGCTCTATTTTGCGTCCTTGGCTTCTTGTGAGGTTGGTCCGCTTCGGCGTCAGGTAAGAAAAAGACCTGAGTTGCGGAGCGCGAACCGGCAAAAACGTTTCGGTTCGAATTACCAATTCCATTCTGTGAAGGTTGGAACAGTCACTGGCGCAAATATATAACAGCTATTTTATTTGAAGTGCATGTTTTCCACATTGGCGCGGCTGTACTGAGCCTATTCTCTCGCATATTTTATTATTGAATCAATTTTTTTTAATAATAATCTTTTTTGACAGGAGGCTTACCAACGTTTCCGCTTCAGAGCCCCTGCCACATCCGTCTACGATCGTATGTCCATCTCTTAGAGAAGACGCTATTTCTTCTAGACTGCCCCGGAATGACTATATTTAAAATAAAATATAATATAATATTTTGCAATAGTGTTTCGGCATTTCCTCGTTATGATGTTCAACTGACCACAATGTTGATCTATTGATACTCTTTTTTTTTAAAGATCCTGCCCACTTAAGTTACCCCAAACAAATTCCTGTGCTCCCTGTCGTCAATATCTCGGTGTAGGCACTTCTTTTTCCTAACGAATTCATAATGAACTAGTCTCCGGGACAGCACCAGTTCATTATGAATTCGTTATGAATTTATTATGAATATTTTATTTTATTATATTTCAAGTACGACTTTATCTACTTATCACAGTGTTTAAACTTCTCTTTCCATTTTCGGACATAGCCCCCCCTCACCAGTGTCTCTTCATGGCGCTAAGGTTTGTATTTGCTTGAATTAAACGGACAAATGTAAAAATTGAGGTAACCACAATATGGCACCAGCAAGTAATATACCGTCTATACTGCATTTAACATTCGGAAAATCAGCTTTGTCGAGGACATGGGAATTTCGTCCTTCGTCCGATGTGATTTGTGAAAGTGAAATGCCCAAGTTAGAAAAAATTAGAGTAGGCAGCAAAGTACTTGTCCATATATCTGTACTTTTTCAGTGTGTACGCTTTAACCTTGTTACTTTACTAAAGTATGGTTAGACTATAGCGATAGACGCTGTGCTAATGGGAGGAATAAATTATTAGGCACTCGTACATTAGAATTAGATTACATGAATGTTTTTTTTTGTGTAAAAAAATCTGGTTAGTAAGACGTGGCGATAAAAATCATGTCCAAATTTGTGCACTTTTCTTTCTTGGCTTGTTCTGAGCATGTTAATTTATGGAAACCTTTCCACTTTTCATGCTATAGCGAGGCAAAACCAATGGGGCTAAATTTAGAATTTTTCGGGCATTGTTCTCTTAGTGAAAATGTCAAAACGATGTATGCTTGTTAAAAAAACTTGGACGGCATTGTCCTGTGCTTGACCTGTTATGAACGTCAAAATAAGCGAATGAGTTAATTTTTCACCAAAAGAAAACGTCAAAAAAACCAGTTTCGAGTCTGCAAGAATCCAGGAATTTGACATGTACTTTGCAATAACTCCATGCAAATGTATGTGTGTATACTACATATGTTTAACGAGGGTTTCTAGGAATTCGGGTTTTGTTTGAATGTCTGTGTAAATGAATTCCAGGTTTGAAACATTATGACAGGATCACATAAACATTTGAGAGCCACGAACATCATATCACGGGTATCATCTCTCATATACGTTACAAAATTTATTCTGCAAATTAAATTTACTGATTTTATCAATCTGATGCACACCAATTGAAATATTTTCATAAATTGCATTAATTTAAAGCTCATTTTTGCCTAATTGAAATTATCTATAAAATACAAAGCCAGGTTCAAAATGATACCGTCAGCAAAGCATTGAAAATATAATTTCATTATTTCTTAGGTGTCATAGTGAAATACTGAAATTAAATTAAATTTCGTACGAAATTTGTAGAAAGCAAATATGCGAGTTAAGTTATGGATAAATATTGGAAAGTTATTGTATGTTAATTCCATCAAATATTTAATACTTAGAACTATATTATTACATAATAAAGTGTTAATTTAAAATATTGGATTTAAAACCTATACAATTTCTGTTTAAATAAATTAATTTTGGAATGTTATTGTATGTTCCATTAGATATTTAATACTTAGCTATTAATGCAAGGCAATATTACATAATAAAGTGTTAATTAAAAAAATTGGAATTAAAACCTATACACTTTCTGTTTAAATAAATTAATTTTGATGCTTTTATTTTTAAAACAATTATTTAATACGCTGCCTTGACCTGAGCTGACCATCAAAATTCTTTAAACGGATTAGTCACAAGTCGTCAACACATAAATGTTGACCAACTGGGAGTAATTGGGAGCCTCAGATGAAATGTGGGCCCAGTTTTTTTAGACAACACCTTCATTGCAACCCCTTTAAATTACCCGTACCAGCCGTACCATTTTGTGCGGTGTTAATAAACTCGACATGCAACATAGGCTTGGCCCCGAACCTCCCGGGGGAAAATATATACTCAGAGTATATCCCGGTAATCCCAATGCTACGTAGCTGGACACACAGGTTGACATGGGTTAAAAACCTTCTAGCTATTAATACAAGGCAATAACCTTTAAAATAAATACGTAAGTATACATCCGCCTAACAAACGCTGGACAACCGTCGGAAGAAAAACTAAGTAAATTTGCTATTACCTTCATTTAAACTTGCAAATAGCGTATCTGACATTGTACGATATATTTATTTGGGCACATACCTGTTTGCTTGAACATGGCGTGTCCTTCGAGAAAATTTTCAGTCATCTGTCAACTGCACCTTGGCATTATTAATGAGGTATGCGGGCGAATAAGATATATACAGTGTATTTGTCCAGAGTTTCCGCATCATGCAATCACCGCATAGGAATCACGTTAGCACTTCGTGATTCACAATGACTGGGTTCGCTGAGATTAATTGTTGGAAGTCAATCGCGGAAATTATTTCAAATTCATGTCTAATGCTAAAAGGTTTGTGACCTACGTCACTACGTCACTTTGAGGTTCTACTAATAATAACGACTTTTATTCCTGATAAACGTCTAAGGCACCGGTGACTTTGAGGTTCTACTAATAATAACGACTTTTATTCCTGATAAACGTCTAAGGCACCGGTGACTTTGAGGTTCGCACACCACTCGTATGAGCGGTGTTGCGCTTGTTTGAAAAAATATATTTTTTAAATTTTAAAAAATTTTAAAAAATTTTAAATTCTTGCAAAGTTGTTTTATCATTTTCCTCCAATAACCTAGTTTGCACCTAGAACAAGCTGGCTCGATTATCTGATAATTAATGGCGTGTTAAAGCTTAGCGTTCAACAATCATTTAGCTCTAGCAGTAATACATTCTAATACATATGCCAGTAATTGGCGCGAGCTTGGTAACCTTCATTCTCCAGGTATGAAACAGTTGCATACAAATAGCTCGTTTATGTAACCTGTATACAGCCGTTGCTCGATTTTACGAGCGTTTCAACAAATATCCACCAAGTTTAGATGTCTAAGTTAAAACTTTTCATGCTCTGACTCGAAATAAAACTTTGAGACCAGACACCGTGGAAGTAAAGAAAAAAATTATATGTGATCTTGATTGCGACCAATTAAAAATCGAGTCACACAAGACACAAATCTGAAGGCCGTTCTAACATCCAGTCAGACAAAATGTTGGTGTGTACCTAAAAACAATCAACAAAAGACATTTGTTCCTTTAAACGAAAAATGGTTTGTAGGTATCAAATAAGTGCGTTGTACAAAAATGTTTGTAGTGGAATCAAATGGTTAAACACAGAAATGGGAAATTCAATGTCAAGAGAAGGCGCCAATGGTTTCTAATGGAAAATATAATACGCTTACACGTTATTTCTAAAATTCTTTGCAGTAAAACAAATGTGCAAATTATCTGTTAAAAGCATAATCGGTTTATCTAGAAACTTTTATGGCTGTTCTCAACAAGACCAAAATTAAGTTAGACCCTTTGTCGTGCCGAAGTAAAAAAAAGCACCCCAAATCGCCTCCCGCAAGTGGGCAGTTTGCAATTACAGAGATTCGGTTACCTGTAATCCCAACTCCAATAAGATATTAAATTGATGCATAGGCCTTCAACTGGAAAAATGTAAAGAATCAAATTGCCTCTGCGCGTTGATACCAGCTTTGCACGGACATTTGTACCTTCTATATTAAGCAGCGTGCACTGATGCATGTATCAAGATACAGTGTACATATTCACAAATATGAATCCAAAGGAGCAATTACAGTCATTTGCTGTAAGGAAACCCCTAAATTACTTGGTGCACAAGAGCGAGAAATGTGGTATTTGGCGCACGAAAGAAGAAAAACTGTCCATCAAATTATTACAGCTTCAGATGCGCGTTGGTCAGCATTTTATAGAGAGGCCACTCGAGCTAGCTAATGCAAAAAATTGTCTATATAAGAACGTTTGAGAAATGTGATATGATGGCAACATAGATGTAACATAGGGAAAGATATGGCGTATTTAAATGACAACTCAAAATGACGAATTATAGATGTTTCTTGTAGGCGGATCTAGTCCCAGTTGGGCTAGTCAGTAACCCGTCTTTCAGAACAAGATTTGTCTGTATATCCTGCATACCGCCAAGTTTGTCGACCCGAACCTAGCCTGTATGCAGAACTACGTCCTTTAAAATGTAAATGACGTAGACTCCGATGCAAATCTCAGCAGCCGTCCAAAAATAGCACATTTTCGCGAAAGACCCCAGACATTAAACCGCCAGATTCCATGTTCTTCAACCGATAGTTTAACATTTATTTATATTTATATTCACGACATTTATCGTTTTCGTAGCTGTACTACCTGGAATTTCCAGACAGCATATTTTACGAGAATTGCAAAATATACTTATGGTGCGGTTTAAAGAATAGAGACACCGGGGCAGATTATCACAAAATAAATAAAGGGGGAATGCTGGACAACATTCCCATGACCTGGTGACGAGAATCAAAAAGATTTTAAAATACAACCGAATTGGTTTATTAAAAGAAAACCAATTTGAACTTCGTAATCACAATTACTAAATAATTACATCAGTCGCGAAATATAATCGAATTACAGATGGAGGAAACTCGATGAGAACAGTAAAGTCCGAAAAGTCACATAAAAAAGCCCGAGCTAGCTTTCGGAGGTTTGCCCCTTTTGTCACTGTTTACGAATCACTGTTTGTTTCACGTCACCGGGTTTTTTTTTGCGAATGTTGTCCAGCATTCCTCCCCCTTATTTATTTTATGAGAAGATCCATGTCTTGTTTAGTAGTAAAATTGCCATTTTGTAACGTCTTAAGCCCATATGTGCAAAGAGTGTTGTGCACAATTTGAATAAAAATACGGTGGCATCGAAATGTGCAATCTTTTATCAAAAGCCACATCCAAGAATTAACACAGTTTATTGATGCCCGAAGCCATATCAAATTTAATTCTGTAGACACAATCGGCAATCTTTAATTTTTAGCCATATTTGTCTGTTGACAACAGACCTCTGTTTTAAAATATGTCTTCTATAAACTGCAAGAGTCTTTTTTATGTTTTAGTAAGCAATAACAATAAAATCAAAATAACATTTCATGGTATTATCGAAATGTATGTTGAAACATGTTTTTTTTAAAAACGCTCCTAATTCTGCTTTTTGTGGACTTTATTTTCTATGAATAAATCATGTCACCGACTCTTCCCCTTTGATCACCTTATCCCAAGTCAAACGAACCGTGTAGATATTAGACACATGAAATCAAATTACATTTTGCGAGCAAATACGAATAGACGTAGAGGTGAAGAAAGACCCGCACAACCTGAACTGCAAGTTCTGAAGTAAACACCAGTGAAAGCTATAATATAACTCGAATCCGTCAGTCGTCATTGTTTTTTCGGTCGCAACGCGATGACACCTGACGGATGTCAACAGACAAAACGCGCTGATCTTATCGATGAGAAGACTCGCATCACTTGCAGCGAGTCCGATAAAATAGCGAAAGAAAAATGAGCCGGCGAAATACACTGCAGAAGAAGAAGAGTTCCTTCACCCCGCCACCAATATCGGGACAGCCATTGGGAATCGCTACAGACTTTACAAAAACAAACGACGAGACAATAGCTGAAGAATAATCGGACCGATGAGCCTCCTTGTGGAGACTATAAAGATGTTCAATAATGTACGCTCGGCAATTTGGCAGTCGTATCTTTGCCGGGCCGTAGCTTGTTTGTTGCTCGTCTAAGAAGTTAAATGTGCGATTACATTGTACGTTGAGATATTTACGTCTATACGTATCTGAACACAAATCGGAAATACTTGCAACCATAACTTATGCGTTGGTATTAGTAACTGATTGTTGTTTAGTTGGAAACGAAAATGAAAAACACCAGAATCCGCGGATGATAGGCGGTCCCGGCGGACGTGAGTTGTACCGAAGGAGTAGTTTGAATTTGCAAATTTATCAATATAAATGTACGAATTTGTAAATATATGTGTAGATCCTGTTCGAAGATATCAGATTGTTAACTGAGCTATCAATTTTGTGATAAAATAAGACTAATTAACGTTGTTCCAGTGCGGATAGTGCGTTGTTTGTCGTTGAAGATGACTGTGTTTCTTGTACATTTCTTCCAATTTCAAAAAAACAATTTTTACACTGAAGTTGAAAAGTTGTTTTGGTTGTGCCTGCACAACAAAAATTAAATAATAATGTATCTAAACGCGCGTTTGTCATTTATTTACCTATATTGTTAAAAAACCATTAGCTCAATGACGTGAAAGAACCAACAAACACAGGTATCGCTCGCAATCATTGTGGAAAAAACAACAAAAATTCTTGTTTGGACGAGTCTCATTGAATATTTTATTGATAACCTATTTCCAATATTGAAACAAATTATTCGAGTTTACTATTCAGGCAAATATCTCAGATTACAATAGATTGTCTATCCTGAAAAGTCATTGCTCCGTGATGTGCCACTACTGTACAGCGAAACAATGCATCAATGCATCATTCGATTGGTGATCGTGTACTCTATTGGTTAGCGATGATCCCGGAGACCCTTGAAAAGTAGCCACGTTTGTATGCCATTGTTGTAGTCAGCACAATGATAACTACGGGGGCGCGAACGCATCTTTAAACTACGAGCGTATTTGTAGTAATTTTAGCTACGATTTTTGTTCGGCTCAAATTATCGATTATTGATGATAATTAGTGAGCGCCATGCTAATGATAAAGGCCACGCGAAACAATATTATTGCTGATTCAGGGGTTCGGTCATCCTCGGTGCGATGTTCTTGACCTTCTCGTCCACAGCTTTGGATGGAGTAAGTCAATTGTTTTTTTGCCGTTGGTAGCGAGTGTGGTTGTTCTATTGCCGTTGTGAATAGACACGCTCGATAATATTCAATCATGAAGACATTCAACAGGAGGGATGTAGGAGATCTTCGAAGTAAAAACTGGAAATAAGGAATTTATTTTATTGCTCAATCGCGGGATTTATACGATCGCCGCCCTGCGAATGACACGAAAAGCGCATTGAGTTGATGCACGCCGCCCTTTAGTGGCCGGGTCAGCAGACGCATGGACAGTGTAATTACCTTTTGTGATGACATCGTGAGTCAGGTCTTGTGACGTAGCTGCCGTACGGTACATATTCATTTTTGTAAAAATCAGATACGCCCTTGCAGATCTCGCAAGCGTACATCTCTCTCGATTTAAATAAAGAATAGACGTGTTACAATTTCATCACCAACGTCCTCAAAATGGCGCCATCCCATGCATTTTTACCGTCCATCAACAATGACCTCATTTTCAGTACGTAACTAACGTTTTCTATTACATTACTGTTAGGACTGCGATTTCATAGTTATAAGTTGTTCTTCCGTGAACTATAACTGTAGTGCGGTTGTACCAAAATCAATTCAAGCGCATTCTTTGTGAATGTTGAAAGATTTTCAATGTCATATTTTCGGACACTATGAAAACTGAATATACAGAGCTTGAGAAACAACTTTACTTGAACCATTCACCCGTGCAACATTAACTAATGGTTCACCTTTGTCGCGAAATAACCCACTCGATCTTGTTCTGCATTTTGTATGAATTGTAATTGTGTAATCTGAACACAGTAGCTGAATTGTTCAACCATTGATCGAGTGTGTGTGTTCTGTCAAGCAAATGACAGATAAAATACCTTCGAAACTGTTCCGCATAGTAAATCTCCAATTTCCATAAACAATTTCGAAGCCCTTTACGATGGTGGCGCGTATTCCATTTCAGTTTATTCTCAATGTTCACCAGCTCTAACCAGGCAGGGGGAAAGTGCCGATAGTGGAGAGTTCCCATTTTCAGAGTGTTTTTCAGAAATGCTGATGAAAATGGGTCGCAATACTGAGACTACAGGACATGCACGATCACCGTCTATTTGGATGTCAGATAAAAAGAAATATACGGTGAGAAAAATAATGGACGCTGTATTTTTTGGGTGGAGTCGCCGTCGATTTCGAGTTTGGTGTACAAGGACATGGACATTGGCGACCCAAGGCATGTGGACGTCGTTCGGATAGATACTTGGGGGGAGAACTGGTTACGCCTTTGCGAGGATATCGGTCGTCTTCAAGAAAGGAGCAACGATACATCCACATTGCCTGATATTTTGATCTCAGCTGTAAAATATTATCTCTATTCTTTTGGTAATTCGTAACAGACTTTTTCACCTAAATAATCCTTTATAATAGAAATGTAAATATACGATTTATGTGATCGTTTTGAACTTAGTTTAATCTGAGTCAATCCTTCTGTTTATCTTTATATATCATCTTTTTGGTCTTTAATGTATTTCTAAACACAATTGTACTCGTTTCAAAATTTCTGTGAGGTCGAATATTTTTTGTCTCAGACGTTAAAAATTAAGCAATTATAATTTAAGATAGTACACTTCAGTTGCTGTTGTGGCTATTTTTGAGGTTGTATGATAGAGAAGCTGAGTAGTGGTTATGTGGCGGTCAAGCGTCTGATTTCCTGACCACTAACTCAGAATAGCTGCAAGCGATCAGTCCGATCTCTTACATGTCACAATGTAACTGTCCTGTGTGAGCCTGATTTCATCGTGAGACTAAAGTTGACGTGACCCCGGCGGGTGACGTGTCAGCAATCATTAAAATCGCCTCAAAGAGCTGGATGAATAGAACACGTTCGGTCAACGTTAATGACCAGTGGCGATCAAGATATACTAGTAGTCGTTTTCAACTACCTGTGATACCATTTTCTAAGACTCAATTGTCTCCGCGGTTTTACCCGTCTCTTTCTTTGACAAGCGTAGTCATGTCCATTCCAGTACATTAACAGGTTGACTGAGGTTACAAGAATGCGTGATGGCGTTAAGAAAAAAAATAGACTTCCTCTCGAGTGAGATTTCTCCAAATATGTCGTGTTCCTCCAACGCCTACGTCGAATGCGCTTGTTGCATAGCTAATATTCGTTGGCGGTGTGTTGTCCAGTTATTCAACAGCTGAGCCAATAAGAGCCTGTCATTTTTCGTCCCAATTTCCGTTTGAATTTCTCGACATTCGTTTTGTCCAGCTTCCTAGTTCCTACTTGCGGTTACACATTCCCATGTTCTTGTGATCAGATGTCAAGGATAATCGTGCATTTGAATTTTTCCCCCTCATCTATTGACCACGTATCATTCGAGCATTTTATAACAGTTTCGCATGCAAGAAATATTCATATTCGCTAATAATACAGCAACATCGGCCATTTTAATTGACCATTTATTTTCTATGTATTTTGCGCAATTTGTTTTGCCCAAGTCAGAAAATGCTACCGGTCATTGCTTTAATATTGTACTCGAGGCTTGGCGTAGTTTCAACATGCAATATCCAGAAAATTATTGTAACAATAATAACTGTTGGCTTAAGGCGCAGGCGTCCACATTAGTTTTGTTCTTGCAAAGAAGATGAATTTATATTAAGTTTTCTATTATGTAGATGAACTGTGTTCTTCCCGCAAACCTACACATATTTATAGGAGTACTCCTCAATAAATAGACAATATCCTTAGCAGGTATGAATCACTGGAGTTCACACACACGTAAGAAAAGGCACATCTTTCTTATTTTCTTTTAATTTATTTTCTCCACTTAGTGTTTAATGGTCCCCATGTTTGTGCGCCTTATTTTTTCAAAATCTAGGAACAATTATCACGTCTTAAAACATCTTAACGGGGCATTCATTGACTGATTAATGAAAACGCCCTTAAGATGATTTACGAACCAGTAATTAATTTTTTAAAAGTTATATAAGGATGGCTATGAAACAATAAATTGTTTTCCATAATGTTGTGAATATCGGGTGATTCGTGATGTTCCGTTGAGGGAATAAATGATGGTTGACGGACTGGCATCATGTCGTGAGAAAATTATCGTTTGATGATGCCGCAACACCTATAACTGATTTTGTTTTAATTAGAAAATAAATCAAACAAATTGCTCTGTTAATTATATATTTGCAGTACCTCTCTGATCTGAGCTGCCAGGACTACACGGCGTTTAGCGTTAATGGAGTCAAATTAACTTTGAAGCGTGGGAGTGTTGGTTTTTTACCATATAACTCGAGAGAGCGAAGTGCACAGAAAAAAGTATCGGAAAATCAATTGAAGGATTTTTTCCCCCGCTCAAATGTTTGGGCTCGGTGCAAATTCGTTAAGCGTAATTAGCAACACCTAATGATTTTCGTGAGAGATTCTTCTATGCATGCACAGAGCATGTGTATGGGTGCTTATCATCCGCGTTCTGTGTTCATCCGGAACTAGAAGATAGATGCAATGTGAGATAGTAGACGCTATTTAATTGAATGCCAGCTCCACGACTGAATAGATTGAGTGTGTTTTCAGCATCGCAATTATATATATTCAAGACGTCCTATTTTCAATATTTTTGATACATTTAATCGTAATTCATCTTATTTATCAACTATGAGTTTGCGTGTGGGAAACGTTCAAGCACAGAACATTTACAATATTTATGGCCTTCTTGAGAGACAGTTGTGGTTGCTCTCTATCTGGGTGCCATTGAATCATTTGGTTAGTTGCATTTGTTGTAAATAAGAGAAATATCACAAGAGGAGAACGGAGATTGTTGGACGTCAATCAATAATCGGCGACAAAATCCTTAAGATACACGGATGCTTATTTTAGATTTTCCAATATTAAGGGTTCCAAAAACGAAAGTTAAGAGAACAGGTATAAAGAATATGCACAATTTACAGTATATTGGTGCAATTTATACAGGTAAATTAAACATAGTAGAGATATAAAATAGTTACGATGCTCCTCTTCGTCAGTATTCCTGAAGAGAAATATTGATTGTTTTTTTTACCATCATTCTCCATTATGCGTTCAAAGCGCGCGTCTGGCAGCTTGGCATTTGAAGGTGAAGCGCCACTGGCGGCGACAATTCTAGCCTGTTGTCACCTGCCACCATCCACCTGCCATGTGAAAAGACCGCGTCTCGTATCTCGTAATTTCTTTTTACAGCAATGGCGCCATATAACTATTCGTTGATCAATAAAAAATAATAATTCAAAATTACTATTTGCTGCGGCGCGCTAAGATAACAATAGAAAACGCCGGAAGAGCTGCGTAGTAAGGTATTGCTGCTATTACTTAATGACTTTGTCGGTGTTTGCTCTAAATTTATCGATATAGGGGATGCATTGTAAGCGATCGCCTCTAACAATTACCCGGAAGTAGTACTCGGCGCGAGAAACGGTTGTGTTAACGATTGCTACTAAAAATATAATTCTTTTGCGAGAGGAGAGCGCGCCGTTAAACTGACATTGTACAAGTAATCTGCTACAAATTGGCAGTGAGCATGATAAAATTAAATCGGTTAGGAATTAGGCCGTCAAAATCTCTGTGTAAAGGGATATAATTCACCGTAAAATTTGTTCCGTTATGGGCACGCATTATTTTTTGGTTAGGAATTATGTCTAAATCTACAGAGTTTATATAAATAAATATTGATCACTGAAAAACTTATTGTTCCGTAATGGTTTTCTCCCTAAAAGATTAACAATTGAATGCAAACATTTGATTAAAATTTTGTAAAGTCTCTATATATACATGTATATATATGAAAAAATGTTAGCTACCGTGAAACTTATTCCATTATGGTCAAACGTTACTTTTTTCTTATAAAAGATTTGCATTTGAAAGCTAACATTGGATTTAACTTTTATGCAGGTGTAATATGTGGAGAGTAAAACACGTTTGAAATTATTCTAAATTAATAACACTTCCAATTTAGCTTTTCGCAAATTTACTTAAAACATTTTATCAAATGAAAACAACTTTTCGAATATTAATTTCTCTCTTTTGTTTTCCAGCTCAATATATTATTTGAACACAAGGACTTTTATGGAATAATATACAGAGGTACATACGCACGAACAGTCATATGGGCGCAACGTTTTAGCCGTCATGACTTTTTTAAGGCAACCAAGATTATGAAAATTGTACAGAATGTTTTGTCGAAGAATAAACACCTATCAAGTTAAAAAGAATTAAATAAGAAAAATTATTTTATTGTACATTATCTGGTGGGTTTTATTTAACGATCTCGACCCTGCCTATAATCATTTGTTCGCCTCTAACCAGGAACACTGCTAAAACTTTGATGAGCAAAATAGGTGGATGTTGCTCAGAAATGACGAGATTTACTCGAAAGTTGTGTTTCTGAACTTGAAAATGGACTTCGCCCCATGCATCAGTGGGCGAAAGGGAAGATGGCGGCTTTGGTTGTGGCGGGGTCAAGGGAAAATGGGGGCGGCGCAGGGGCAGGTGTGACATCCACACAGGTAAAAGTTGGGTGTTTCGTTGCTGGTTGAATGAGGAGTTTTGGAAAGTTGATGGAGACGCCCAATTGTGCATCGTCGTGCCACGAACTAAATTTCATGTAAATGACGTCACCCTACTTACAGTTTTCATGCTGACGCCGTTCTTAAACTTATCTTAATTCTCATGTGTTTTATTAACAAATAATATTAAATTCATTCCTTTCATAGCAGCGTCTAAAGAAAATACCAGAGTGTTACTGCTGTTTAAAACACCATTTTTTTTTAGTAATTGTGACAAAACATTAGGAGAATTTCATTTATTTTTAAAAGACAAGTATAGCGACTAGAAACTAGCTACAGTTTTATTTACTGCGTTTACCTCGTTACTCCTAGTAATACTGAATAATTAAATTCGTTAATTAATTTAAATAATTTAAAGAGAGTTCGCTCCGGGAGTTTTATCGTCACAAGTTCGTCCTCTTCAACCAGATGAGCTAGCTCCGACGGTATTTTGGCTAAAATTCACAAGTAGTGTGTATTATCAAAATGCAGTTTAATTTCATTCATCATAACAGGGGGTGTTGGTGAACTCTCATTACTATATCCTGTTTGTTTCTGCTTTCTACCGTTTGTAATCGCGTACACGCCATATAGTGGTCATTAACATGTAGCGTTTGCGTGCACGTAACAATTAACACAAAATCTTGTTTGTGTGGTCGAAAGCTACACGTCAGGCAAGAACCGGTACTACACAGAAATCTGCATGCAAAAATCATTGTTCGGTATTGTTCGCTCAGCTGCGGTTACGCACCACTCCAGAAGAAACGAAAAGAAAAAATATAATGTCCTGCACAGAGGGCATAGAACCCTGGTGCATTAAAAATCAGATGCCAAAAGTAATCGTTGCTTCGCGGACGCGATGGCGTTTTATTTGGACTCAAACTTGGTTCGGTTGCAGCGTAAATGCTAGAGATGATAAACAGGCTATCTCGTCACGCTGATTGTGTTGATCAATAAGAGTGGGACAAAATAATTTACTTTGTGCCGATTGTGGTCCGTAGGTCGAAGAAAAATATACGGCCAGATATTAAAAAAAAATATACACCAGCCGTTTTAGTATTGTTGTAATGCATCACGTTTGCCTCTCGCGGTATCAAAATCTGCGCGAGGGCGCATGAAAGAAAACAAAAAAACAACAACAACAAAGGGAAGACCTATATTGATGTTGAAGATGAAGAAAAAAAATGGAAAACCTAATTTCCAGCTAACATTTGGCTCATAGGTTACGGCCAACTAGTTCGCGAGTCGTCGTGTCTATATCCCCGTGCAGTATGATAGTTCGGCTGTTTGAATGTCAACAGGTCACTCGAATGACATAAACAGTATTCCAAGTCGGGGAAAAAAATGGCATTTTTTTCACGGCTGCAACAATGAAGTGGGGGGGTCATCTTTTAGTGTCCACGACCAGGAAATTCGTGACTATTGCATTAGGTTCATTATCAAGAACAGAAGATGGGAACAACAATTGAGTACCCCATTTTGGCTCAGTTCTAAAAATGATTTCAGACTTGTACTATTTTGGATATGATAAATCAAATTTGATCGATGCGCACAATGGTGTGTATAGTACAAAAATATCTTATTAAACCATGACTATGTGCATTGTCATGCACAATGCATGTATGTTAATTTACGTTCCATTGTTTGAAATAAGTAAATATAAATATATATTTCTTATTTTTATACTTGTCATTGCCATATATACAGGTGTACTAGTTTATTTTACTTTATCAGTGATTGTACATTACAAGTGTGTTTTCATATATTCTTTATTTTATATTTAAGTACACTTTTTAAATTCATGTCCCGTTAATCATGTCATGTCATATATTGAGATTAAAATACAATGTTCCTTATTTAAAATATTGTCATTGCCAAACATTTGTAGATAACATTTGCATCTTATTTTATATGTGAACGTGTATTTATAATTCTGTTTTTCTCTCTTTTTTGTAGGTAAGTTGAAAATGGAGCATCTATTTATTTACGCAGGCAAGTGCAATTACGATTTATTGAGGCTCGGAGTAATCTGACGTATGTAGTGAAATTTCATTAAAGCTGAATCAATCTGATTACACTATAGCTGTATTTTTTTTTTTTTTTTTTTTTTTTTAATAAGGGGAGCATACCCCGTCACCCCACCTCCTAATGAGGCGGGGGACTCCGACCACCCCCTAGCCTGGACAAATCCAGCGGCTATAGGGGGGCATGCATGGCAATTTGTAGGTTGCATTGGTATTGTCAGAATTTAAACACATTCCATGGGCCTTTGACAAATGGGATTTAAAAAGAGACGAAACTATTTCACAGTGATTAACTAAAAAAATCAACTTTAAAACAATTACAGTTTTACAACATTCAAAAAATTCCAAATGTCATGTGAATTTCCCAGCCAAAAATGCTTTATGAACAAAGGTGATAATGTGAACTTTAACTTCAAATATTTTCCCCCACGTCCCACTAATCATCACGCATTGCGAACTTTCCAACCATGGAAACTTTATTCCAGTCACTCAATTTATTATGGAGCATTGAATCCATGAGCGACTGATCATGAGTTCGGATCTCGTGATGTTCCGCAGCGTGATTTGGGGCCGCCAGCCCCGTAGCCTTCTTGTCGTTGACCCCGATTCCACACAGACCGAGGATCCAAAGCCTTGGCCGACCAATCGCTCAAACAGGGTCGAACGACAATTTCTCCCATCGCAAAACCCCCACGTGGCCACCGGCTGTCGCCAATTGTGTCCGGACGAGAGACGACGCCGTCGTTACGCACAAAACTTCGTTCCAGGCCAATGGCGTGTCACTCGTAAATTAAATATACAAACGGTGGGTTCGAACTTGCGCCGCGGTCCCCAGATGACCGACGACAAATAGTCCTTTGCGTCGAGTAATAAATGTAGGACTCTCAGGATTAAGTTAGTACACAGATCGCCAAATTTTGTGGAAAATTCAGAAGTTTTCAGTAGGCAACGAGTGCTTTAATTTATTTCGAATTCCCACCACTGTACGAAAATTGTTTAAGTGCAATTGTTGTTGCGAAGTTAACAGAACCACTGCATGTTTGAACAACTGGCGACAATAATGGATTACGCGCTTCGAAAAATGTTTGACGATAATCTAATTGAATTTTTCGGTGGTCAAATTTCTAGAATCTTAATTACTGCATATTGAATAACATAACGCAACAAAGGGACGACATAAATAAAAAATAATGATTCTATGTTGAATTAATTAAAAATCACTGTACACTTAAATTTGCAATTGAAGCTCCCATCCATATTTCACATATATAAATTGTGCAGTCACAATATAAATCATTCTTTAACAAAAACATATTTCGTTTGTCACCGTACTGTCATTGCAAATCATTTGGTTTTGTATGTTTTGTGAAATTTATTATGCTTGAATTATGATTTCGTAATCAAGGTGTTTTGAGAACCATTGTCTTCGTATTTTTATTTAAAACGCATGGCCCGCTAATATAATTAACGACCTGTGAGTGTTACGTTCATGTTCAGAAATATACAATACACCGGTACACGTATTTTGTAAAAAGAAAATCTTAATGACATCTTTGTTACAATATTGTATGCAATTTTGCGGGACATAAGTTATCAATTTTCACTCGTGCGTACATGTATTGTCGCCGTAGAGTGGATGTGGAAATCATTTCGAAATTCTACGCTATCTATCATACAAGTATGTTGATTGTCCGTAGTTACTGCGTAACTTCAAGCTTCACTTTGATGGTCCGGCAATCCGCTAATGGCGAGATTCTCGAACGAATGACCAATGGCTGCATTGGATATTGACCCCACTCAAAACTCCCACCGGACATGTAATAAAAGTTAGTGCATTGAAATCGACTCCATTGAGCACGCACAACGCCGAACTTTATTTTCCAATTTCGAATTCTAAACAAAATAGGAAATTCCCAGTAAGCCCTTTGCGAACAAACATAGAATTTCGGCGAGCATACAATCGTACTAAAACCTAATGGCTACAGAATGCATCCTGTGACAGACCCTAAACACTCGTTAATTTAAATATTTCTAACAAGTTTGTACCTCTACCAGCATCGGTGTGTTTGAGTATCGAACATTGATAGACTATGTTTTATAACATCTCAAACTAGTTAGAAATTGTTAATTTATAGCGGCGTCATAAATTTGTATTAATTAGTTAACACCAATGTAGGTATGTAAAAGCGATCTTCAAAATCGAAAGACATCGGGTTTCTAGTTAGGTTAACGCAGTTTGATGAAAATGCTGATGACACATAAATATTTTAAATTATACTCGTATACTGAGGTCATGGTGAAACAGCAGAAATTCCAGGATTTTTCTACGAAATGCAGTATATGGAATGTGCTGTATGTAGATCGATGGAAAAGAATCCAGAAAAGTAATGTGATCGACTACGTTTTACGTTTTCTTTTAAACTGAGCTGCTTCAAGTGGATGATTCATGGACTACAGAGTAATGAATTCTTTGACTGCTCATGCCGCGTAAACTGCCGCGTTTGTCCTGCGCCGCATTGCTTGACAGGAGAATAGTAGAGCCAATAATGGTTGCTAGTTTCTACATCTATTCGAGCGTGGCGCCTGCACAGATCCAGACTTGACCTCAGGCGTGCATATTGCCTGGGATGGTTAAAATTAATGAGTTAACATTAGTTTCTTGGCGCAGAACACTGCCAATGTACGGCCAGGCTCAATTCATCGCCTCGATATAAATTGGTTTGTACATGGGAGAAAATTACAAGATCAGACGGTTTCTTTCTGAGGTGATTTAGAAATCAATTAATCACCACGAGAAGAAAAGAAAAAATACTAGTTTATTGTTCCCCTTTAATTCTCCTCTTTAACTGAGTCACGGCAAGACGTACTATAGGTTGAGCGCAAGGGTCGTTCGTTAGGAAAACGATTACATCGGATCATACAGGGTCTGCAGAATGTTTCATATTCCAGACACGCGATTGGCCGTCACATTCGGATGAATCTAGAATAGCCTATACAGAGTATTAGGGTAGTCCTAGGAACGGCAACTGTTCTCCGCAAATATTTCGCATGATTAGAATTCATTGCGATTGGAATTAATTTTTTTTAGAATTACCACCAAAACTAATTGATTGAACTAATCTCCTATAGGGGCTGCAGGCATATTTTATATTTCAGAAACGTGTTCAGTTGTCCCAATCAGGAACACCTCATATTGCGGTAGTCCTATAATGTTCATGTACGGCAACTGTTCTCCGCAATAATTGATCCGATTTGAATGCATTGCAATTTAAATGGTTTTTTTTTCATCGAATTATATAATTAATTGCCTATAGTTTTGAATGTTTTGAATAATTGATTTTCCTAACGTGATTTAAGCCATTCAGAGATGCTCAACTATCATTTATTACACTATCATCGGTTTATTCGAATTCCGAGTTCATTGAGTTCCTGACGAATTCATTTAGTAAAATATGATGTGCGCTTTTTAGAGCTTTCATCGTAATGTATACGACCTGGCAGATGAGCTGCAAACTGGAGTTTCATTGAATGATATCAATATTACCAGTACCAAATTAGTAATTAAGGAATAAAGAAGGAAATGATAATTAGTAATTAGTGACTAATTATCTTAAGGTCAACGCTTTCTGTTTCCCCAAATACAATTAGTTCTGACACTGACCGTTGGACGCGCTGCGTATCTCACAGAAAATTCGATCAGTGCTGGGACCGCTTTTACCGCTCACCTACTTTGGACTTTGGAGCAACGCTCTACGCGATTTTTGTATGTTTCCAATTTACATTGTAGCCCCAGCAAGGTCGCAATGGGGTTAACACAAGTTTCATGTTTCCTGCGCACGTACATAACCGAAACTGAGCTACGGGTTCTGTGTATGCAGATTCTTGGATGGCTTCTCCAAGATTGATCGATTGCTGCTTCGTCGCCTGCCATTCACGTAACCATTCGGTTTTGTTGCTGTTTCGGTCGAGCTGTATATCTGGGGCGGGGCGGGGCGGGGATGAATGAAATCTATCTTCTACTCTAAAGACGACCGGATGACCATTTGTGTCACGTTTGCTTCGCCAAAACCAATTCCGCTGCTCGCGTGGCGTCTTCGTTTCTCGCCAGATTGAAGACGACAGAACAAAAGCCTTTTTTCTCTGCTCACGCCGAGATGCTCCCCCCATTAGATTAGACGCGAGCTCGAACGAGTCTTGACTTCGACGTGATACAGTTCAAGCGGTAGATGCGCCCTACCTGTGAATCACAACTTGTTAGTGGAACGCGCCCACATATAATTCGAATTGATGGATAATAAAAATCAACTCTGACCATAAACGAGGAAAAGAAAAGCTTAGTGCACATCGCAAGCCGTGCTGTGCTGTGCTGTACCGCCTTTACTCGCAATTTACTTTGTGTCCGGATTGCTAAAACCGTCGGGCGACTTCTCCAAGAGCTTCAGCTAGTGCCCAAAAGTAAGTTATTTTTACTCCTGTTTCACGGATATTGGCTCCTAGGAGTGTTTTAAAAAATTTGGTGAAAAGCGTAAACATGCAGTACCTGCATATCTGCAAACAAAGTAACATGCCATCAAGCATACACGTTAAAGATCCCTACCTATAGGTAGCTTATACTAAGCCTGGGCTAGGCAAAATCACCAGGTCGCCTCCTGGGGGGGGGGTTTAATTCACTGAAGTGACGGA